>ML414865.1:0-45722 GCA_005239525.1 Nicotiana knightiana
ATATATATATATAAACCCTTCCACAGAGTTCCAGTACTCTGTCTCTACTCTCTAACGCGTAAGACAGAAACCCTAACGCCTCTCTCGTCTCGTCGACTTCCAGCACCAGCAGTACCCTAACGCCTCTCCCTCTCATCGTCTCGCCTCTCCCTCTCGCCATAGCCAGAGCAGCGGTCAGCAAATGGTAAATTTCTTTTCTTTTTGATGTCTTTAAAATCAAAGAAAAGATACATTTGATATTTTTTGGGTGCACTGCATCTCCTTAACGATTCTGGTTTTGCCTCTTATATGTTCTGGGTAGAGGAAGAGGACAGTTTCATTTAGACATTTCTTCAAACACCTTTGCTCCAATTCATGATTTAAGAAAACCCAGAACACCAAGTATAATGGGCTTTTTTTTGTGGTTTTCCTCTTGATTTTTTGAAGAGCGGTACAGAGCAATATCCTTGAGGGAATATGAATCATACTGATGCATATCATCTGTTAGTCTTAAGCAAAACTAGTTCATACTGATGCATATCATTTGTTAGTCTTAAGCAAAACTAGTATGAATTTAATAAAATCCGCTATTTTCAGGTATCTGTGTTTTTTACCTTGCAATTCATACATTTTTGCTCGTTGTGCAGTTCTTTTAATCGATTTTATGCAGTGAATCACTGTTTAATTAATGGAACATTCCCTTGTCATATGACTGAGTTTAAGCTGTTTTTGTTTAATTTCATATTTCAATGTAAAGGAACAAACAAAAGGGAAAAAGGAGGAAGAAAGGTTATTAAGATTTTCACTGTCAAGTTGTATCTTGTAATGTCGATATGAATACTGTGTTATATATCCCTAATTGATATATTTTAGAAATAAAATATGGTTCTTCTTATCCCTACTTATTTGATCAAAATGATCAAATATGAGAAAATGAACACCTCTATTTCTTCTTAGTTATGGAAGAATATTTTATACTGAGAATGATAAGTAACTGAAATTAAAACTTGTTTTTCTTTTCTTTTATTGTTGCAGTGACTCATACATGGCTGAAAATATACAAAGTGATAAGGTGATGATGGGTGAAAATGGGGTTTCTAATTCAAATGCAATAAGTCAAGTTCAAATAACAGAGTCAAATATAACCAAAAAAAGGAGAAAAAGGTCCGTTGTGTGGGATCATTTTACAGAAATTACTACTTTTGAAGGGAGTACAAAAGCAAAATGTGACTATTGCTTTATTGAGTATGTATTTAAGACTAAAGACGGTACGTCGACACTTCTTTCTCATATGATTAAGTGCCCTAAACGCCCTGCTATTGTTGATAAAAAATAATTAAATTTAGGCTTTCAGTCAGCTCCGGGGGGTAGTCAGGGTGACGTAGTTGTTGTTACTTGAAAATTTGATCAAGAAGAATGTAGGAAGGCGTTATGTCGTATGGTAATAGTTGATGAGCTTCCTTTTAGCTTTGTTGAGAAAGAGGGTTTTAGAGACTTTATGAAAATGGCGCAACCTTACTTTCGGATCCCTTCCCGTAGTACTGTAACTAGGGATTGTTTTGATCTTTTTAATGAAGAAAAGCAAAAGTTGAAGAGGTTTTTTATAGAAACAAAACAAAGAGTATGTATTACCNCCATAAAGGCGAAGATATGAAAAATGATATTGGTAGGTGCTTACGTGAGTGGGGGATAAATAAGATCTTCACTATCACAGTTGATAATGCAAGCTCAAATGATGTGACATTAAAAGAATTTTCTAAGCAATTAACAAAAATGGGAACTAATTTGATGAATGGTACTCATCTTCACGTGAGATGTATGGCTCACATCATGAATCTTGTGGTCCAAGATGGTTTAAAAGAATCTTCAGTGTCTATTGAACGTGTTAGGCATGCAGTGAGATATGTTAGGCAGTCTCCTGCGAGGTTGAAGAGGTTTCAAGAATGTTTTGATGATGAACAACTCAATTGTAAAAAAACTTTATGCTTAAATGTTTCAACTAGGTGGAATTCCACCTACTTGATGTTGCGCAGGGCTGTTGAATTTGAAAGTGCATTTTCACATTATTATTCTAGTGAAATTGGCTTGAGACATTATCTTGAGCATTCTTATATTGATGTTGGAATTCCAACATGTGAACTTTTGAGTAGTGATTGGGAGAATGGAAAAAGAATTACAAAGTTTCTTGAAATCTTCTATCTTCTTCCTTTGAAGATACCTTATCACGTTATGTTACATCGAATATTCATTTTCTTGAAATTTGCGTTGTTGCTGTTTATTTGAAGCAATTGATAGCAAATGAAGATACAATTTTAAGTGAAATGGCAAAGAATATGAAAGAAAAGTTTGATAAGTATTGGGGTGATCCAGGGAAAATGAACAAGATAATTTTTATCTCATGTATTTTGGATCCACGTTACAAGATCGAATCGGTTGGCTATGCACTTGTAAAGATGTTTGGTGTAGATCAGGGGCCAACTATACAAGCAGAAGTGACAAAGTACATGACTTCATTATTTTGTGAGTATGTAAGGTCCAACTCAAAAGGTGTTGTGCTTGCTTCATCTTCAGATTGTTCTTCATTGGACACTTCGACTTCCGGGCTTACNCCGGTTAGCTATGCACTTGTAAAGATGTTTGGTGTAGATCAGGGGCCAACTATACAAACAGAAGTGACGAAGTACATGACTTCATTATTTAGTGAGAATGTAAAGTCCAACTCAAAATGTGTTGTGCTTGCTTCATCTTCAGATTGTTCTTCATTGGACACTTCGACTTCCGGGATTTTTGGCAGTCAAGCAAGCACCCAAAATATAGTGCTTTTAGAATCACTCATGCAAGATATAAAAACATATAAGTGGGAGTGGAGGTGTTGATACTAGAACAGAGTTAGATAAATATTTAGGTGAAGAAACTGAGGATGACACTAAAGAATTTGATGTTCTTCTTTGGTGGAAATTAAACTCAGCTAGATTTCCTATTCTTGCGGAGATGGCTCGTGATGTATTAGTTGTTCCGGTTTCAAGTGTGGCATCCGAATGCGTGTTTAGTACGAGAGGACGTCTTCTTGATTCATTTAGGAGTTCATTAACTCCTAAATTGGTGCAAGCTCTAGTGTGTCTTCAAGATTGGCTTCGAAATGAAAAATTAAAACAACCTATTAGTGTTGAGGAAGATCTTGATAAAATCGAGCAGCTTGAACAAGGTAATAATATTGTTACTATATTTGTTGTATATAAGTGTTGTTGATATGCTTATATTTATCACACGACTCATTATTTTAATTTTCTTCTTCAGATTTAGCCAGCAATGGAAAAGACCCTTCCATAATTGACGTGTAGTGTTAATATATTTGGTAAGAATTCAAATTTAACCCATCAAGACTTCAAGTATTTGTTGTATATAAGTGTGTATTTATTGTTAATTGAAATAATAGTGGGAAGCACTAGAATTAGCACATGACTTTAATATTTTGATAGCTAAATGTGATCAGCTTAATGTACATATGATGATATGATAGCTCCCGCTTGCTGCTGTCTTGTAAATATTATTGAAATTGAAGCTGTTTAGTGACAGATTAGTGTGAAATTGGAAGCTACTGTGGATTCTGCAGTCCTTTTTTGTGATGTCTTTATGTATTTGCACCTGGTGTTCACAGGTGGTATAAAAAGTGATACAATATTGTACTTTGGTGTCTGTTGTTAAAGAAATCACATCTGGAATGCGATTTGTCAGTTGCATTTTTAGAATGCATTTCATAAGTTGCATCTCCACAGTATCTGTTTCAGTATTTACAAATAACAAATATGACCAAATGGTCCAAATGCTAGATTTATTTATGTGCAAACTGCAAGTAATTGTTCATATAGTTGTTCAACAGAAGCCTAAGATGAACCAGAACTCAATTGTCATTGTTCCTGGGGCTATTGGAACACCTTCAGAAGCTGTGTTTTTTGGGCACTGACCGGAATTTGATAGTTTGCTAAGCTGATTTAGTATCTTCAAAAACTATGTTTGTGTCAATATAGATTTTTTATCCTGATGATTTCTCTTGTGTTTTTCATGTAATTGAAATAGGAGAAGAAGTAGAGATGAAATCAGTTTGCTAAGTTGATTTAATATCTTCAGAAACTATGTTTGTGTTAATATAGGTTTTTAATCCTAATGATTTCTCTTGTGTTTTTCATGTAATTGAAATAGGAGAAGAAGTAGAGATGGAACTGGACAATGTAGCGCAGGAACAGTTGCAGAAAACAGTTTCGTGGGTAAAAACTATGTTTGTGTTAATATAGGTTTTTGGGATGTAATGTGTTCATTACAAATGCTTACAATTTACAAATGTGTTATGCTTTTTTCACTCATTCTTATGTAGGCAGTAGTTTCGATTTCTGTATGTAGACTCAATGTGTAATTTTTTCATGAATTTGTATGCTAGGATGTTAGCAACCAATTAATGCACGCAATATAGGTTGAATTAGGCCGATAAACCGCCTGATAACCGCCCGATAAGAGGTAAACTGATACCAACCCGCCCGATATCTTATCGGGTGGCTAGCAGATTAATACATTTAAAAGCCGATAACCGATAAGCCAAACCGTTAAGAGTAAATAACCGCCCAATTCGCCCGATAAGCATCCCTAGCTTAACTCATGACGTAAGTTGTTTTCAGGCTTTTCGGGTCGTTTAGATGGTATTTTGGACGTTTTTATAATTTTCTGGAAATTTTAAAAAAAAAATTGAGTTGTTTTTAATCCAGTGGTGCTAGGGATCGTTTCCTGTGACTCCAGGGTTAAATTCTGGTGATATAACAATTTTACACGTTGACTTAGGTCTTTTTCCATATCGGATAAACTCATTATATATAATCACTAGGTTATACTAGTTGTTGATCACTTGTATTTACGCTCCATCTGAGTATGCATGTTGGTTTAATGGGATAGTGTATTGAATGTTAATATTCACTTGACTTAAATTAACAGTTTACTCACCATCTGAGTATGCCCTGTTTAAATGAATTCAGTGAATAATCTATCATTACATATGTATATTGCAAGAATAGCTCTTTTCCCATCAAAACTTGTTGTTCAAGGTGCATGGATTATATGTATATAGTGTGTTTTGAATTTTAATATTCAATAATACATGACTGATTTTGACCTATTTATTCAATTGTCTCTCATATTAATAATGACTGCTTTCAATCCCCTTACTGCTAGTCTTACTCAAAATAAACTTGAGGGTCCAAATTATGTTGGTTGGAAATGGAACTTTGATATTGTCCTAATTGTTGAAGAGTTCAAATTTGTGCTCGATGAGGTGTGTCTAGAAAAACCTGGAGATGATGCTACGGAAGATGAATAGAAAGCTTACAAAAAATGGGTTAAGGCCGATGAGATGGCGTGGTGTTACATTCTGACATTTATGTCAAATGTTCTACAACATCAACATCAGTCTATGGTGTCTGCTTATGACATTCTGGAAAATCTCAAAGAGATGTTTGGAGATCAGATCGTGCAGCTAAGAAGACTTCCATGAACGATCTTCTAAATACCAAAAATGGTTTAAGGTTCATCTGTTAGGGACCATGTTCTGAAGACGGTGAGTCTTCTGATTGAACTGGAGGTCCTTGGAGCTAACATTGATAAGGATATGCAGGTTGAGATGATCCTGCAGACACTGACTGACAGTTTTCAGCAGTTTCGCCTGAATTATAATATGAACAAAATGGATTTATCACTTGCAAAATTTTTGAATGAGCTGCAGACGGCACAGACTATACTCAAGCAACAAGCTCCTCATTTAGCATTGAATTTTGAAGCAGGTTCTTCTTCTAAGCCGAGAGGCGGGCATAAGAAGAAAAAGGCTCAAAAATCCTATGTTAGTGGCGCAACTACTGGTGTGAAAAAGGCTAAGGGCAAGTGTTATCGTAGCAAGAAGCTTGGGCATCATAAGAAGCAATGTCCGGCTTATCTGGCCAAGCTGAATAATAAACCAGGTGATTTATATCTACTTATCGTTGAAACTCTTTTAGAGGATGTTCTACCATGTCATGGTGTGCAGATTCGGAGCCACCAATCATGTCTGCACTTATTTGCAAGGGTTTCAGGTAATGCAACGACTAAGTAGAGTAGAAATCAATGTTTATCAAGCAGATGGTTTGGCAGCCCTAACTTTAGCATTAGGAAATATTGGTATTTCGTTTGGTAGTAATAGAATTTTAGCTTTAAATGACACATTATATGCACCTTTCATTTGAAGGAATTTAATTTTGGTTTCTGGCGCTGAGAGATGGTTATGACATTAATTTTCATGATATTGATAAATGTGTTATTAGTCATAATAAAAATTATCTCTCTTCGGCTACACTGATTAATGGTATTTCTATTATTGACTCTATTCCTAAACTGTTACAACCTAAAGAACTTAATTATATTGAATTACCTAATAAGATAAAACGTTATTCTGAATTGAGTGAAACATATTTACGACACTTGCTTTTAGGTCATACAAATCTAAACAGAATTTCAAGGTTGGTTTAGGATGGACCTTTAAGTTGATTAAAAGTGGAGGCACTACTAACTTATGAATCTTGTTTGGAAGGAAAAATGACAAAATGAAATTTTCCCTCAAAAGAAAATCGAGCAAGTGATAAATTAGAGTTAATTCATTCTAATTTGTGTGGTCTAATGAATGTCCAAGCAAGAGGTGGTTTTGAGTATTTTGTGACATTCACAAATGATTACTCAAAGTATGGATATTTTTATTTGTTGCATTGAAAGTCTGAATGTTTTTAAAAGTTCAAAGAATTTAAGACAGAGACTGAAAAGTGACATAATAAATATATCAAGACACTACAATCTGATCATGGTGGGGAGTACCCCTCTGCGAAATTCATTAGTTATTTATTAAAATGTGGAGTTACCTCTCAATTATCTACACCTGGAACTCCACAACAAAATGATTTAGCTGAAAGAAGAAATAGGATTCTTACGGAAATTGTTAGATCAATGACGAGTTATTCCATTTTGCCTTCGTCCTTTTGGAGACATGCCTTAGAAACAACAAATTACATTATGAATTTAGTTATTTCAAAGTCAGTTACCTTTGACCTCTATAGAATTGTGGATTGGGCGCAAGCCTAGTCTGCGGCACATTCGAGTTTGGGGTTGTCCGACACATGTGCTAAAAGGGAAAACAGATAAATCGGAGGCGAGAACGGATGTATGTGTGTTTGTGGGTTATCCAAAAGAGACGAAATGTGGTTTATTCTATTGTTCTAAAGAAAAGAAAGTAATTATTAGCACAAATGCCAAGTTTCTTGAAGGGGACTATTTGATGAACCACGTTCCTACAAGTAAACTTATTTTACAAAACTTAGCAAAGGAATGGAAACTCAGTCATCTGAAAAACAAAATGACATATGCAAACCTCTGAAGTCGATTTTGACATAATGTTGCATTTTAGTAGTGGGAGAAATGTTAATAGACTTGATGTCCCACAAGAACAAGTGCCTGAAGTTATACTACCACAAAGTAGTGGGAGTTATGTTGAGCAAATTGCAAAACAGGATGAAGTCGTTGACATCCCTGTGGATAACATGGAGACTCAGGTTTCTGATAATGATGTGGTTTAACCACAAGATCATAATGGTGTAGTTGCAACTGATGTAGTGCGTAGTCGTAGTGGGAGAGAAGTAAGACAGCCAGTTCGTTATACGTTCTTGCGAGAATCATATGATAGGATCCCTGAGGAGCCAACTTCTGAACCTATCAATTACGACCAAGCACTACATGATAAAGATGCTGATAAGTGGGTTGCTGTTATGAAATCAAAGATGGGGTCTATGTATTCTAATCAAGTTTGGGATCTTGTAGAACCACCTGATAGGGTTAAAACCATTGGATGCAAGTTGATCTATAAGAAAAAGAGAGGTGTAGACAGAAAAGTGCAAGCTTTTAAAGCAAGGCTTGTAGAGAAAGGGTTTACTTAGAAAAAAGGGATCAATTATGAGGAAACCTTCTTGCCGGTAGCCATGCTTAAGTATATTAGGATTCTCTTATCCACTGCTGCTCATTATGACTATAAGATTTGGCAAATGAATGTCAAGACAACTTTCCTTAATGGAAGTCTTGATGAGTGCATCTATATGATGCAACCAAACGTTTTCGTGAAAAATGAAAAGGAGCACATATTGTGTAAGCTCAAAAGATCCATTTATGGACTGAAACAGGAATCCAGGGCATGGGACACTTGTTTTGACAAGGCGATTATAAAACTTTTGATTTTGATTAGTGTCTTAACGAGTCTTGTGTATACAAGAAGTGGAATGGGGACAAAGTGGCATTTTCAATCTTATATGTAGACGACATATTGCTCATAGGAAATAATGTGGGCATGTTGGGTTCAATTAAACAGTGGTTGTCCATGCACTTCGATATGAAATATTTGGGAGAAACGACTCATATCCTTGGGATCAAGCTCTTGCGAGATCGAAAGAAAAGGATATTAGGCTTATCCAAGCTCTTTATGTTGATACAATACTCTCCAGGTTTAGAATGCTTGATTCCAAGAAAGGATTTCTCCCTTTCAGGCATGGAATTTCCCTATCTAAACATTAGTCTCCTAAAGCTGATGAAGAGATAGAAAAGATGAAGGCGGTCCCTTATGCATCTGCTGTGGGGAGTTTGATGTATGATATGTTATGTACTAAACATGATATCTACTTTGTCGTTAGCATTGTTAGCAGATTTAAGTCTAATCCTGGGAGATAGCATTGGACATCGGTTAAGCATATAATCAAGTACCTGAAAAAGACTAGGGATTGCATGCTAGTCTACCATTCGGATGACCTTGTGTCTATTGGGTACACTGATTCAGATTTCCAATCAGATATAGATTCTAGAAAGTCTACCTTAGGAAATGTGTTTACTCTGGGAGGTGGAGCCATAAGTTGGAGGAGCATCAAGCAAACTTGTATTGCTGATTCCACCATGGAAGTCGAATATGTGGCAACCTCTGATGCAGCCTAAGAGGCTATTTGGCTAGGGAACTTTCTAAAAGAGTTGGGTGTGGTTCCCTCGATTCAAGCACCAATAACACTTTATTGTGATAATAGTGGTGTGGTTGCAAATTCTAAAGAGCCACGAAGCTATAAAAGAGCAAAGCACATTGAGCGTAAATATCATTTAATTCGTGAGATATAGTGGTCACCAATATTGCGTCAGAGAAAAACTTAGCGGACCCGTTTACTAAGAGCTTGCCACAGAAGACTTTTGATAGGAATTTAAATGGAATAGATGTTAGAATTCTAGGCGCATGGCTATGGGTCTAAGTGGGAGATTGTTAGGATATACTATAAACCATGCGTTTTGTTATAGTATTATTTATGGAATAATTGTTTATTTATTTATTCAATTCAATAAAGTTTTATTTTAAATAGATCGTATATTTGTGTGTGCGTCCGTTGCTTATATAGTAGATGATTTAGTGTATAGAGTTTAGCTCATACACGAAAAATTAAATCATCGGTTCTTATAAGTCATACAGTTTATGTTCACAATCTAATGATGGAATTGAACAAACCATAGGAATGGTTGTAGCACAAGATCAAATATCACAAGATTAAATATAATTTATCTTGATTATGAGAATGGTTTAATCCCGACTTCTTGTGCTAGTACATTTTGTATGTATTGAACGGCTCAAGTGGAGATAAGTATTTTATACTGACTTAATAAAATAATTTTTCTAGCCCATTCAATGTACTTATACTCTTAATCTTGATATAACTATTATTAGTTGTGTCTGTTAATTATTGTTTTGATTTATTAAAAAGCGAGATTCTTTCGTGGGTCAATAAGCCTGATAAATTGGACAATAATGATATCCATTGGCGAAGTAATAATTAGTTGATAGAATCCATGTCTCAGTTTTTGAGATTAATGATACTCCTTTACGAAAACTTATAAATTTTCATGTGTAAACCAGACCGATGAATTTTATATCCGACACATGAAATAAGTTAAGCGAAAGTCTAAAGAAAGTAATCAATAAACTAAATTGTCAGTAATTTAATTTTATTGGTTAGTATATGAATCTTAACATGGGGAGTTAAATAAGATTTTTTGGAAGAATTTCGAAATTGAACTAAGGAGTGCAATTACGAATTTTTAGTGGAATAATTCGTAATTTATTATTGTAGATATTAATTTCAAATTTCGAAATTAATACCACAATAGGAAGCTTTGTTAATTAAATTATGCGGTCCCTACCGTGCCTAAATAATAGGAACTAAAAAAAATCTTTTCCAAGCGGAAGAAGAAAACCTAATAGATTTTGAAAAAGGGTTTAACCTCAAAATCATGGCTACATATACTCCATATAAGGCTGGCCGTTTTTATACACTGGTTTTTACACGTTTTTCCTTGAAATTTCGCTCACCCGAAATTCTCTCTTTCCGAATATTATTTGGATAACACAGTAGAAGACTATGGAGGTTTTGCTGAGGTCGCGGTCTTGCAACTCTAGAGCTGGAGACCGAGATTATCTTCTTTGTTCATGTTTCAAGAGGTAACTCGAATAATTTTCGTGTGTGCTAATTGTTTGATTTACACGTAAATATGATATTGTATTTGCTTCCACTGCGGTATATAATCCATCAATTAGCTTTTAAGCACCGTAATCATCTCACATACATAAATATACTCTATTCTTAATCTGCCAGTAACTTAACATATGAACATAATTTCATCCCGTGTTTAGACAATTTAGAAAATTCTATTTCATTCCAAACAGAGTCCAGATTTTGCATTGAGAATTTCATTCCAAGATATAACTGGTAGTGTTTCAATTGAAAGTAACAAATTGAAGTATTGTATGAGTTAGTACGCACTCAGTCTTCGTTTGCCACTCTAGTGCGATTTGCAAATAACATTTATAACTATTCCATTATCTGTAAAATCAAACATTTCAATTCCTATTTATTGAAATCTTACGAGAATTATGGATACCTTGCTACCATTTTTATATGGGTTTTAATAATTCACTGCATAAACGAATTAATACTCCATAATGTTTATTTGTGGATTTCACTTGCAAATCAAGAAGTTTCAGCATGCAAGTTGGCGTTACTTCGTATGTCAAATTGAGAAGAAAATTAGAACTTGAACGTGGACAAATATCGGAAGTTCAATCTGTGGTTTGAAGGTGCACTTTAAGTGAAATTTCTCAAATCAACAACCTTCACTTAAAATATTCAACTCTCACAATTTTGTGATTTTCAAACACACATTTTTGACTTCGTAATTTATTTGTTTCAATGTCTAACTTCGCGGAATCTTTACACAATATTTGAGGTTGTTGGTTAGAAGCAGATACACAGCCAGATGCCAGTTGTTAATGAGTTGGCATTAGTATAGGATTAAGTCAAGACAAGTTAGTTAGTTAGTTAGCCTTGTGTATAAATAGGGAACTTTATTTTTCATTTCAGTCCTGCAGCTCATTGAATCACTGAGAATGCATTTCACTTCCCCTGCTTTCTCATCTCATTTCCTGTTCTGCTCACCTCCATAGCTGACCTCTATTAACATGGTATCAGAGCTCCGATGGCGTTACCTGGTTCAGCAATTAGGAGAAGCTAGTTGTGAAGAGAAGTAAGTAGAAACTTCTCACAAATTGAGCTCGTATTCGAATTTGTGATCTACGACAACTGTTTCTCTGTGATTGAATCTCGATTCATTGAAAACTTCAATCTCAATTATTGCTTTTGAAGATCTGCTATTTGATTACTACATCAATATTGAAAAAAGTACATCCCCTGCCCCAGCCACTCCAACACTACATAATCAGAATGTAGACCTAGTTCATCACAATCACCCTCTCTATATCCACCCATCTGATACACAAGGTGCAATTCTCATTTCTATTCAACTTCGAGATTTTGAGAATTATTCATTGTGGGGTAGATCTATGAAAGTTGTATTGCATGGCAAAACAAACTAGGATTTGTGTTAGGGACCTCTAGAAAACACATGTTTGATCCTAGTCTACATGAGCTCTGGGATAGGTGTAATGCTATTGTGTTGGCTTGGATAATGAACACGGTGGCCACAAGTTTGCTTAGACTTGTGATATATGCCTCTGATGCTCACAAGGTTTGGGAAGACCTTCGTGTGAGGTTTGATAAGGTCAATGCATCTAGATCTTTCTACCTACACAAAGAAATTCTGAAGCTAATACAAGGTCTGTTATCTATGTATGAATACTTTTCAAAACTTAGAGAATTATGTGATGAATATGAGGCTTTAGTTCCTCCTCCTTCGTGTGGCTATCCAGAATCTAAACAAAATGCAGAACATTGTCATCTTTAAAAGTTGTATCAATTTCTTACTGGGCTAAATGATACTTTTGACAATGCTAGGGATCAGATTCTCAGGACTAGATCAGTACCTAATATAAACAAGTCGTATGCAATGATTATTAATGCGAAAAGTCAGAGAAGAAACAATGTTACTGTTAGTGTTGGTGATCTGATAGTAGCCTATATTATGCGATGTAGATGCTATTTATGCTCTAAGTTAACCATACTTTATTGATGTTTTAAGTGCTAAATGATAACAAAATGCTCTAATTAAGATTTTTGTGTTTTGCAGGAGGTACTTCGGAGTTGGAAGATAATATGGAGTATTTTGGAGTCAAATATGTAGATAAAATGCCAAACGAGAAGAGTCCAGATGAAAACGAGCAAGAAAAGTCTAGAAAGACTGGGTAATAGTCCACCGTGACCGCGGTCGGACCGCGGCTGGAATGCGGTGGACAAAGGAGAAAAACAGAATCGGTGTAATCCACTGCGGTTGCACCGCTGGTGGCTCGTAGACGCGGGCGACCTGGAGACAGCCAGGAAAGCCTAGGGGCTTAAGTGCAAAAAGTGGAAAACTTATCCTAACCCTATATAAACTCAACAAATTCGCCCAAGTCAACGTTAAGCTTGTTTTAGACTTATTTTGGAGGCAAGAACAAGTGGGAGAAATCAAGACACCATTAGAGTTTTCATTCTTCTTCTTTTATCATTATTTTGGGAATCATGAATTATTTTATTGCTTTTATCTTGTTTTATTATGAGTAGCTAAACATTTAGTCTAAGGTTTTGATGGAACCTATTGAAGGATGAAACTCCTGCTATGTTAATATAGATTTGCCAAGTTTAATCTCTATTTGTTCAACTACGTTCTTGTTGTAGTTAATTGAAAGGATCCTCAATTAGTTGTGCCTATTTAGTATGTATTACTCGGGAGGGAGTGCATATTTAGGTAGTTGTTTAATAACATCACTCCCGACGTATGTGAGGAATCAATAACCAAGGGTTTAAAGGTGGAATTAGGGATAACGAAACCTTGGATGCGATCTAAGTGAGTTGTAATAAAAGCCAGATAGCGTAACTCGGGAGAGTATGTCTAGTAAATTATCGTAATTACTCGGGAGAGATTTACTGTAGGAAGAGTGCTCATGATCGATAGAGACGATTAGGCGAATTTATATGAAACATAGCAGGGGAGGATTCCGTCAATAGGGGAAATCATAACCTTAGATCCTTCTCATTATTGTTTACAACCCATTCTTAGTTAGCTCTTAGTTAATATAGTTTCATAAAGTAATAGTTAGTAGAAAAACAACCAATTGTTATTCAAAATATCTTGGAAGTTGAGTACGTGGAATTGAGTGTGTCTGATAACTGTGATTGGTAGGTTAATTCCCTGTGGGATTCGACTCTGGGCTTAATACCCGGAATATATTGACAACGACCGCTTAGTCCTTTCTATAAGGCATAGTTGGGCGTTATCAAATTTTGGCGTCGTTGCCGGGGATTTAACGGTGTTATCGATTACAGTTGAAAGAAGTACAAAAATTCTTAGTGTAGTCAATTTCTTCACTTTCAACCAATACATTGAAATTGTAACGTTTGCAAACTTGGTGGTTACAGGTGTATGCCTAGAAACTCATCGAGAACTGGTGAAGTGTTTGAAGCATTATCAGATCCCGAGAAAGTTTTCAAGGCCTTGAATCGGGACAACCGGAAAAGCAAGCAACAAAACTCAACTTAACAACTTGAACCAGACATGGCATATCTGGTGAATAACAGAAATATTGGGGATGGCGTGGAAGACCCAAATGCGCAGGTAGTGGAGCCTCTTGTGCCAGAGGCTGCTTTATATGACTGGGCACAATCCACAACATATAATTTGGCCACAGTGATAGTAGTCCCGCAGATACAGGCGGATTCATTCCAAATCACAAACAATATGCTGCATATATTGCAAAACAAGGGACTATTCTCGGGGTCATACATTGAATATCCCCAACAACACTTGAAGAATTTCTTGTCAATATGCCAAACACAAAGACAACACAACATGACTCCGGAAGCAATAAATATGTTGTTGTTGTTTCCGTTCTCTGTGACAGGAGCAGCCTAGACTTGGCTAAATTCACTCCCCATCAAATTCATAAATACTTGGGAGGAGTTGGTCAAGCAATTTGTGAACAAATTTCATCCACCCAACAAGACTTCTCAACAAATTGATGAGATCTTGAGCTTCATACAGAAACCAACAGAAACATTGCAAGAGACGTGGGAAAGATTTAAAAGGGTTGTTGGTTGTATGTCCACACCATGATATTCCTGAGCAGATGTTGGGGCAGAGATTTTACATGGGTCTGGCAGATATTGTAAAAGCTAATGTTATGATTCAGCTGGTGGTGCGTTCCTGAGTAAAACATTCAGAGAGAGCAAGATCTTGCTCGATAAGATGTCCCAGAACTCAGGATGGACAAACAGAAACGCACCCATCACTCCTATGGTCCACTCAGTGGCGTCAGATCCAAATAACTCTCTTGCTGAAAATATGGCCACATTAATGACACAAATGAGCATCCACACCAAAAAGGTGAAAGAGTCAGGTCAGAAACAACAAGTACACATAGTTGACACAACCAATGGGGGCTTCTATACATCTTGCATCAGTCAGCCAGTTGGTAACTAATGGAGCGCTGATGGGGATCACCAACACTATCCTGAGGACATGAATTATGTGTCCAACTATGGGGGTCAGAGACCAGGTGGTCAGAATTGGGGGTAGCAGAATCAGTAATACAGGCCAGCCCAACAGCAGCATAATCACGGTAACATGGGGGCCATGCGACCACATGGTAATATGGCACCTTACCAAAGGCCCTCAGGTATTCTTGATGACGTGTTGGTATAGGTAGGGAAATTTGTGTTCCCTGCAGACTTCGTAATTCTGTATTGTATGGTGGATGAAGAAATTCCCATAATTTTGGGAAAGCGAGTCTTGGCTACGAGGCGAGCTCTGATTGACTGCGAAACTTGAGAGCTCAAGATGAGGTTAAATGACGAAGAGATAACGTTCAATGTGCAGAAATCTATGAGGCGACCAAGTGAATTCACCAATTGTTCTTTAATTGATGTTGTGGATGTAATCCTGGAAGAGGATGATGAGACCTTAAACATTGAGGACCCTCTAGTTACATGTCTGATGAATTTCGATGAGGTGAATGGGGAAGAATTGGCGGATTTGGTGCTTGCTCTTGAGGGCAAATGTTTTTGGAAGAGATCACTCGAATTCGAGCCTCTACACTTAGAGAAAAAGGAAACTCCTTCAGCCAGGCCATCCATAGAAGAACCACCAAAGCTGGAGTTGAAGCCACTGCCCGCCTATCTCAGGTATGCATTCTTAGGACCTAACTCCACATTACATGTTATTATCTCATCTAGTTTGTTAGATGTGTAGGCAAAATAGCTTTTTCAGGTACTGACAGAGTGCAAGACTGCCATTGGGTGGACCATGGCAGATATTAAAGGGATCAGCCCGGCATTTTATATGCATGAAATTCTGCTGGAAGATGGGCACAAACCTTCCAGAGAAAACCAAAGAAGGTTGAACCCCAATATGAAGGAAGTGGTGAAGAAAGAAGTCATTAAGTGGTTAGTGCGGGAATCATCTTCCCCATCTCTAACAGCAACTAGGTTAGCGCAGTGCAATGTGTTCCTAATAAGGGTGGAATGACGATGGTGAAAAATGATAAAAATGAACTGATCTCTACACGAACCGTCACAGGCTGGAGAATTTGCATGGATTACAGGAAGCTCAACTTAGCCACCCGAAAATACCACTTCCCACTTCCCTTCATTGATAAGATGCTTGACAGGCTGGCAGGAAGGTCCACTTCTGTTTTCTGGATGGGTACTCAGGATACAATCAGATCTCCATTGCACCAGAGGACAGAGAGAAGACCTCATTCACATGCACTTATGGGATCTTTGCTTTCCGGATGCCCTTTGGCCTATGCAACGCACCCGCCACATTCCAAAGGTGCATGATGGCCATATTCATAGACATGGTAGAAGACATAATGAAGGTGTTCATGGATGCTTTCTCAGTGGTGGGAAACTCATTCGATGAGTGCCTTAAAAATCTGACCAGAGTTTTTAAAAAGTGCATTGAGATTAACCTGGTACTTAATTGGGAAAAGTGCCATTTCATGCTGCAAGAAGGTATAGTCTTGGGACACCTAGTATCAAGCAAGGGCATTGAGATGGATTGTGCGAAAGTTGATGTGATAGCAAATCTTCCACCTCCCACATCATTCAAAGAAATCAGGAGCTTCCTCGGGCATGCCGGTTTTTACCGGAGATTCATAAAGGACTTTTCAAAAATTGCTAACCCTCTGTGTAAATTGCTAGAAAAGGATCACCCCTTTGTTTTTTCTGATGATTGCAGGGTAGCATTCAAGGAATTGAAGAAGAAGCTAGTCACAACACCCATCATTGTTGCCCCCGACTAGGAGAAATCATTCGAGCTAATATGTGAAGCAAGTGAATACGCAGTGGGAGCAGTGTTAGGACAGCGGAAGGATAAAATAATGCACCAAATTTACTACGCAAGTAGAACGTTGAGTGGAGCGCGGCTGAACTACAATGTAACGGAAAAAGAGATGCTGGTTGTAGTGTTCGCATTTGACAAGTTCAGATCATACCTGATTGGCTCAAAGGTAATTGTATACACTGATCATGCTTCCCCTCAGGTACCTGATCGAAAAGAAGGAGTCAAAACCGCGCCTGATTCGTTGGGTGCTGCTGCTGCAAGAGTTCGACTTGGAAATTCGTGATCGTAAGGGCACGATAATCAGGTTGATGATCACTTATCGCGACTGGAAGGAGCTGAAAAATACGTTAAGGTAGAGTATATTCTGGAAACCTTTCCAAACGAGCAGCTACTCGCCACAAGCCTTAAGGAAGTGCCATGGTATGCATCCATTGCAAACTACCTATCAAGCGGTATAGTTCCCTATGACTTTTCATCTGTCCAAAAGAAAATTGTTTACCGTGATTGCCGCAGGTATTACTGGGATGAACCTTTTCTATTTCGGATTTATGTTGATAATATGATCCGGAGGTGTGTCCCTGAGATAGATCAATCTTCTGTTTTGCAGGCATGCCATGCATCGGCATATGGTAGATATTTTGGAGTAGTCAGGACGGGCGCAAAAGTTCTAGAAGCCAATTTTTATTGGCCAACTGTGTTTAAGGATGAACATATATGGGTCAAGGGTTGTAATGAATGCCAACGAACTGGGAACATTTCCCGTCGCCATGAGATGCCCATGAACCCAATTTAGGAGGTTGAATTGTTCGATGTTTGGGGAATAAACTTCATGGGTCCCTTCGTCAGTTCATATGGCAACAAGTACATACTTGTTGTTGTAGATTATGTGTCCAAATGGGTGGAAGCTGCATCACTCCCCACCAATGATGCAGTGGTGGTGATTGGGTTTTTGAAGAAGAATATATTCACCCGTTTCGGGACCCCAAGAGCCATAATCAGTGATGGAGGAACTCATTTCTACAATCGAGCCTTTGAGAAATTGCTGGCGAAATACGATGTATGCCACAAAGTGGCAACTCCATACCATCCCCAGACCAGTGGACAAGTTGAAATGTCGAATAGAGAAATAAAGAGTGTGTTGACCAAAATTGTGAATGCCACAAGAACGGATCGGGCGAAAAAATTAGATGACGCACTCTGGGCCTATAGAACTGCTTTCAAAACACCAATTGGCATGTCGCCATACAAGTTGGTGTTTGGAAAGGCCTAGTCACTTGCTAGTGGAGTTAGAACATAGAGCCTGGAGGGCGCTAAGACAATTGAATTTAGACATAGAAGCTGCGGGAACGAATAGAGTCACAGAATTGCATGAACTGGATGAGTTCTGCTATCTTGCTTTTGAAAGCACAAGGTTATACAAAGAGAGAATAAAGAGGTTGCACGACAAGAATACTATTGAGCAGAATTTCAAACTCGGAGATATGGTGTTGCTTTATAATTCAAGTTTAAGTCTATTTCCGGGTAAACTCAAGTCACGATGGTCTGGACCATTTCGTGTGGTTGAAGTGCTCCCTTCGGGTGCTATAAAATTGCCTCAGAAAATTACTCTCGCACGTTTAGATTCAATGGGCACATGTTGAAACCATATGTGGGCATGGGTGAAGTCAAGGACGTGTCAGCGATTCATTTGACTGAGCCCCAGAGGTTGAGCGAGCCTTAAATACGCTCATCTGCGTCATGTCGCGACGTTAAATCAACCGCTTCTTGGGAGGCAACCCTGTTTTCTTTTGTTTTTTTTCTTTTGCTTTGTTGTTGCACTTAATGTATATGATACTAACCCAGTTATTAGTGTACATGGAAAGATTGGTGCGTAGTTGGAGAAGTCAGGGTCAAGAACCAACTCCGAAAAGGTAAAAACATGCTAAAAATAAAGAGATTTTGGAAGTCCGTCACCGCGACCGCGGTGGATTAACCATAATTTGTCCCCAACACCGCGATTGTGGCCTGTGCATGGAAGCTGAGGGCCTTTCTGTTTTGGCGACTGCGGTCGGGACGCGGACCGGGCGCGGTGCTCTGTGCATTCTCTGTTCTGAACACCAGGTAAGTATAAAAAAATTCTTTTTTTTAATATAATTTTCTATTTTCTTTTTTTTTTTCCTTTTTTTATCCCTATAAACCTACCCCCCTACTTCTCCCAATTCCTTCCCCTTCTTAACCTAAATTCCCCACCCGACGGATTCCCTTCTTCTTCCTCCTCTCTCTCACAAAATTTCCCCCAACACACAACTTCATCTCCACCATTCTCTTCCTCCCCCAAACTCCTTCTTCCTTCTCATCCTCCAAGCACACCCACGTTCATCATCTTCAAGTAAGTCTCTAACATATTTCTCTCTTCTCTCTTAGTTTTCTTTTTGTTTTTTTTTTTCTTTGTGTACTTTAATGGTAGAATTGTAACATGTTTTAGGTTAGAATTTTCTTATTTTTAGCTTGATATGGTGTGAAACATGGTACAAGAGCATGATTTTGTTGTGTTGAAGTTGATTGTGGTGGGGTGGAGTATGTCTAGTAATTGTAGTTGATTTGGGGAAGGGTTTGCACTTCCATGGGCTAAGTTTATGAAATCATTATTCAATGCACACTAGGTGCTTGTGAAATTGCCCCATTGAGTTGTACTTGTTAATGTGACCATAGTGGTGGTGAAGTCTGAGTAACCACCCTGGGTCATCCCAAACCCTCACTAATAGTATCCCTCAGGTACAATGCATCAATCAAGAAATAGACGTGCCACAGGTGCATCCGCCAGTGGGTGGTTCATCCCGAGCTCGAGCTCAGGCGAGTTCGAGCCAGTTTGACAATACCCGGTTTTTATCCAAAGCGGCTCAAGATAGATTTAATGCAAAGTCAGATAGGAAGCTGGTGCCTGAAGTCCACATTGAGAGGGCTGCGTTAAGAGTTGAATGCCCAGATATTTACGACGAGTTGAGGAGACGTCAACTGGACGTCTTCTTTGATGATCCGTAAGAGGTCAATGTAATGATGGTCATGGAATTCTATGCTAATTGCCCGGTCCATGTTGATAGAGTAGTCAGAGTACGAAACACCCTGGTGAATGTGTCTTTTGAGGCCATCCGCCGAGTGTACAGGTTGCCGGTCTTCACCGGAGATACAGACTACTACCAAGATTATCAGAGGCCACCGGTCATATGGAACCTAATTGTTCAACCAATATGTGTAGCTGGTCAGGATCCAATATGGATAAAGCCGAGAATGACCCTGAACTCCCAATCGCTTAATTGGGAATCTAAGTTTTGACTAATGATCATCAACAGCGGTCTGTTGCCATCCAGCAATACTACATATGTTAATGTGCCAAGAGCAACGGTGATTTGGTGTTTTGTCAACCACCATGATTTTGACATGGCCCAGCTCATTCAAGATGAAATGTTCATTCGGTTCACGGAGGCAGGCAAAGGGTTCTACTTCCCGTCCCTGGTCACCAGGTTGTGTCGTGCTTCACGAGTTCCTGAAAACCCATAGTAGATGGGAATTGCAATTAAAAGCCCCGTTCAGCGCTAGCAAAATCACAGTTGGGAAAGACCAGGTTGTGGCAGCTGATGAGGATGATGATGAGGGAGCTATGCATGCTTTCGCCCCACCGGTGCAGATTGCTGATGAGGCGGGCCCATCACAGGCCCGTCGGAGTACCCGGATGATATCCTTGGAGCAAGATATGGCTGGCCTACGCACTTCAGTCAATGACCTAGGTGCTCGAGTTGACACTTTGGCCACTCAAAGTGCTAAGTCAGAGAAAAAGATCATGGGGTGGCTCCAGCCGTTAGGTCGAGCGTGTCACCTCGATCCTGGCACCGTCTCCGATCAGGACTAAGCAACAGGGAAGTCACCTTACTTTGCTTTAATTTCTTTGACATAGGGACATGCTAAATTTTTCAGTGTGGGGTGGGGGATGGTTGTTGTTGTTGTACACTTGTATATATTGTTTAGTATTTTGGTTTGTTTGGTATTTTGATTTGAAGTTAATTAACTTCAACTTGGCCCGAAGACGGACACCTCTCGACGGGTCTCTTGAGGGACTTAAGTCGAACAAAATAATAATAATAATAATAATAATAATAATAATAATAATAATAATAAGATTTTCTTTTGTTAGGTAGTGTACCAGCTCCCCTTTGGTTTTTCTTTAAACTATGGTTCTTTTCCAAGGGTTTCCATTTGAACCGGGTGTAGTTAGTTTTTTACTTTTTAGTTTAGGAAGTCTTGGTCGAGGGAAGAATAGAAATAGGATCCCTTAACTCCGTAGTACCTTGAATATTGATTGCCTTAGCATGACACTTAGGCTCACTAGTCGACTCTAGCAAGAAAGCCTTAAATTGCATGTTCCTGATTTGGCTTAAAATACTTTGAGCAGAGTGTCTGATGATCCCAACTGACTGAGTCATGTGCCATGTGTGAGTGAGACTTTTGTGTATTCTGTGCTAACATTCAATGTCTAGAACTTGCCCTGTGTGTGTACGAAGCGAAATGGTAGCTTTAATTGGTCTAGAAAGTGATATATGCATTTCTTTGTTGAACCTATTTATATACGTTTCTACCCACCTGATTGTATATACCATAGTTAACCCCTTTGAGCATGTAATCTTGTTTTCTTTGGCAACCACATTACAAGCCTGACCCGAGTTTTTAATTGACTATCTTTTGAACCCTATCAGCTCCTAGAAGCACTTGAGTTGTGACGAACATGGAAAAGTTAAAGAGTGGAGTGGTTGGTTGGGCTTTTGAGTGGAACTAAGAGAATATAGATAAAGGTGCACGGTGTGAGAATGAATACTCGAAGCCACCGGGACTAAAAGAAAAAAAAAGAGAAGTCTCAAATGGTGGTGGCTTTTGAAAAAGTGTGCTTAAGTAAGGGGTATAACACAATGATGAAAAGGTGGAATAATGGGTTGACAAAAGTATGGGCTTAAATGTGAAAACAAAATGTATTAAAGTGCTTAGGGAGGTGCAGCATATATATATATATATATATATATATATCCCACATGTCCCGCAACCTACATTACAACCAAATAAAGTCCTACTTGATTCTAGACCAAAGGAGCTCGATTAGTTGAGTATTACACTAAGGGCAAGCCTATGGTGCATTTTATGTGGCATAAGAATTTCTTTCTAAGGGTGAGCGAAATCTTACTTGTTTGAATTTCTCAGTGTGTGAATTGTCATAACTATGCTTTAAGTCTCTTTGTGGTGAGTAGGCACTTGACTCGTGAAAGGAAGGTAAGTTTGGACCTCTGACTGAGAGTAGGAAAGCCGGTTAGGGACATTACGTGGCTAGAGAGAGAGTCCACTCTTGAGGTTTGGATGTTATGTTGAGGTAGTCTACCAGTTTGAATTGTTCTTGGTGCGAGGAGTGGGGAAGTTACCCGGTGATAGTTAGGCCTATAGAGTATGGTTTTGTTGCTAGAGGACTAGCAACAATTTAAGTGTGGGGTGTTGATAGTAGCCTATATTATGCGGTGCAGATGCTATTTATGCTCTAAGTTAACCGTACTTTATTGATGTTTTAAGTGCTAAATGATAACAAAATGCTCTAATTAAGGTTTTTGTGCTTTGCAGGAGTTACTTCGGAGTTGGAAGATAATATGGAGTGTTTTGGAGTAAAATATGCAGATACAAGGCCAAACGAGAAGAGTCCAGATGAAAACGAGCAAGAAAAGGCTGGAAAGACTGCGCAATAGTCCATCGCGATCACGGTCGGACCGCGGCTGGATCGCGGTGGACAAAGGAGAAAAACAGAATCGGCGTAATCCACCACGGTTGACTCGCGGACACGGGCGACCTGGAGACAGCCAGGAAATCCTAGGGGCTTAAGTGCAAAACGTGGGAAACTTATCCTAACCCTATATAAGCTCAACAAACTCGCCCAAGTCAAGGTTAAGCTTGTTTTAGACTTATTTTGGAGGCACGAACAAGTGGGAGAAAAATCAAGACACCATTAGAGTTTTCATTTTTCTTCTTTTATCATTATTTTGGGAATCATGAATTATTTTATTACTTTATCTTGTTTTATTATGAGTAGCTAAACATTTTGTCTAAGGTTTTGATGGAACCTATTGAAGGATGAAACTCATGCTATGTTAATATACATTTTCCAAGTTTAATCTCTATTTGTTCAACTACGTTCTTGTTGTAGTTAATTGAAAGGATCCTCAATTAGCTATGCCTATTTAGTATGTATTACTCGGGAGAAAGTGCATATTTAGGTAGTTGTTGAATAACATCACTCCCGACGTATGTGAGGAATCAATAACCAAGGTTTTAAATGTGGGATTAGGATAACGAAACCTTGGGTGCGATCTAAGTGAGCTGTAATAAAATCCAGCTAGCGTAACTCGGGAGAGTATGTCTAGTAAATTGTTGTAATTACTCAGGAGAGATTTACGGTAGGAAGAGTGCTCATGATCGATAGAGACGATTAGGCGAATTTATATGAAACATAGCAGGAGAGGATTCTGTAAATAAGGGAAATCATAACCTTATATCCTTCTCATTATTATTTACAACCCACTCTTAGTTATATCTTAGTTAATATAGTTTCATAAAGTAATAGTTAGTAGAAAAACAACCAATTGTTATTCAAAATATCTTGAAAGTCGAGTATGTGGAATTGAGTGTGTCTGATAACTGTGATTGGTAGGTTAATTCCCTGTGGAATTAGACTTTGGGATTAATACCCGGAATATATTGACAACGACCGCTTAGGCCTTTCTATAACGCATAGTTGGGCGTGATCATGATCCTACAGCTCTACTGCGTAATAGAGCCCCTACTGGTAGTTACGATCGTGGTTATAAGCCCAGAAACAACTTTGGAAAGTCATATCTTCAATGTGACTTCTGTCATCTTAAAGGCCACACTAGAGACAACTGTTATAAGCTTCATGGTTACCCCACTGATTTTAGAGGCAAGAAAGGAGGGGGAAGTACTCCTGATTCCAAAGGTGCATATGCACACAATGCCAGCATAACATCTTATTCACCTAACCAACAAGGAGGAAATGCTAATGTGGTTCCATCACATGCTTCAACAGCTGATAGTTCTTCAGCAACAACAAGTTCCCCTTCAACACCTTTCTTCACTTTAGGATCAATATGATCAGATCCTGCAGATGCTGAACAAAGGAAAACATGCTGAAACTATGGCTAATTCTGCAACAATGAATACTACAGGTACAATAACAGCTCTCATGTCTCATCTAGTGAGCAATAATTGGATTATAGATATAGGTGCTACAAATCATATGACTCACAATTTGAATCTACTGAGCAATATTAGAAACTATCAAACAGTGACAAAAATTCAGTTCAACTTCCTAATGGTGAAAAGGTTACTATCAGTCACAATGTTGATCTATCATTGTTTAAGGATAAATCAGTACATCATGTGCTCTATATTCCAGATTTCAAGTTGTCGGTGTCAAAGATCACAAAAGAGCTAAGATGTCTAGTAGCTTTCTTTCCTGATTTCTGCATATTTCAGAGCTCTTCACTGGGAAAGGTGATAGGGATTGGTAAGGAAGAACATGGTCTCTATATTCTGAAGCACAATGAACAAGATGATCCTAAAAAGCTGTCAGTTCCTAGGCCAATTCATTACATTCCTCTTGTAAATACCATTGTTAGTGATTCTACAACAAATAATGCTAGTGCAGCAAATAAAAATTCTATTGAGAATCTAGATGATATTGTATTGTGACATAAGAGGTTAGGTCGTGCACCTTTTCAGAGTTCTGAAGAGATATGAAGTCTGCCTAATGTTTAGTTGAATGAGCATTTATGTATAGTGTGTCATGTTGCTAAGCAAACAAGAATTCATTATTCTTCCAATAAAGCATGTTCTATTAATGCATTTGATCTCATACATGTTGGTGTTTGGGAGCCATACAGAGTACCTACTCATAATGGTAGGAGATATTTTATGACTTTAGTGGATGACTCAAGGTTTATCTGGTTTTCTTAATGAATGATAAGGCAGAATCTATTGTGATCTTGAGAAATTTTCTGTTATTAGTCAAAAATCAGTTCCACCGTAGTGTCAAGTGTCTAAGTTCAAACAATGGCACTGAATTCTTTAACAAACAAGTCACAAGACTGCTACAAGAACATGGCATACTTCATCAAAGCTCTTGAGTATACACTCCTTAACAAAATGGCAAAGTTGAAAGAAGACATAGGTTCATTCTTGATATGGCTAGGGCCTTAAGGTTTCAGGCTTGCGTCCTACTAATAATGTGTTACCACTGCTGTTTAAATTCTGAATAGGTTGCCTACTATTGTATTGAAGAGTGCATCTCCCTTTGAAAAGTTGTTTCACAAGTTTCCATATTTACAACATCTCGTAGTTTTTGGTAGTCTGTGTTATGCAACTAACCTGAAGAAAATAGATAAGTTATGTCCTAGAGTTGTTCCTACTATTCATCTAGGGTATTCATCAGTTCATAAGGGTTATGTTCTGTATGACCTTAGTTCTCAACTCTTCTTTGTTAGCAAAGACATTGTGTTCAGAGAATATATTTTCCCATTCAAACATCTACACACAATTCCCTCTCCTTTATTTACAGTTCTAGAATTCAGAGATGATGTGTGTCCTGCATTGCATGATCTTGACTCCATCAGTCCATCTGCTACTCCTTGTCCTTTTATACCTTCCTTGAGTGATCAACCTAGTCCATTCCTTTCATCTTCACCTTCTTATCCTCCATCATTCTTCTTCACCCCCTCTTCCTTCACCTGTTACTCCTTGCTTAAGGAGATCTTCTAGGGTGACTAAGCCTCCTATATGGATGGAAGACTATGTAGTGCTGACCAAGCCTTCTTCAGGTTCCCATTCTATATCATAGTGTGTCACCTATGATCATCTCTCACCTGCCTACATGGTATCACTTACATCTTATTCAGCCATTATTGAGCCAAGGTCTTATGATAAGGCCAAGGCAGATCCTAAATGGATTGAGGCCATGAAAGCTGAGATTTCAGCCTTAGAAGGTAATCAGACTTGGACCATTGTTGATCTTCATCAAGGCAGAGGCGGATGTAGTGTGTTCGCAACGGGTTCAATTGAACCCATAACTTTCGACCCTGAGTAAAAATTTATATATAAAAATCTATTAAAATTACAAAAATAGTAGATATGAACCCATAACTTTAAAAACATAATGGGTTCAATGCTAAAAACCTTAAAAGCTGAACCCACAAAATTTAAATCTCGGATCCACCTCTGCCTCAAGGTAAGACTCATATAGGGTGTAATGGGTGTTTAAAGTGAAGTAAAAGTCTAATGGTGAGGTAGAGAGGTATAAGGCTCGACTCATTTCCAAAGGATATAGTCAACTAGAAGGTTTGGATTATAAGGAGACCTTTTCTCCTGTAGCTAAGATGGTGACATCTAGATCTGTGTTGGCTTTGGTTGCAACATCTGGATGGTATATTTTTCAGATGGATATACACAATTATTTTCTTCAAGGTGATCTCCTTGAAGAAGTGTACATGCACATCCCAGATGGCTTTGCCAGCCAGGGAGAGTTACAGCAACAGTAGAAGGTTTGCAGGCTTCATAAGCCATTGTATGGGCTTAAACAAGCTCCCAGACAGTGGAACTTGAAGCTTACTAGTGCACTGACTGCCATGGGCTTTGTTCAATCTCACTATGATTATTCTTTGTTCACACATAAAGTAGGTTTTGACCTTGTAGTAGTATTGTTATATGTGGATGACCTATTGGTGACTGGAACTAGCTTAGCACTCTAGATTTAAAAGATGGGTTTAAGATGAAAGATCTGGGAGAACTGAAGTATTTCCTTGGTATTGAGTTCTCTAGATACATGGAAGGGATTTTGATGAATCAAAGGTAGTATGCACTTGAGATAGTGTCTTAAATGGGATTAGCAGGCAGTAGAACTGTTGCTAATCCTGTTAAGTTCAATCACAAGCTCTCCTCTGTAGAACTAGATAAGTTCTTGCACACTAATGATAGCTCAGTTGACAAAGAGCTAGAAGATAGAAGCATCTACCAAAGGCTGATTGGCAGACTATTATACATGATTATGACTAGGCCTGATATAGCGTTTGTGGTTCAGGTACTTAGTTAATACATGCATGCTCCTAAGTAGTCTCATATGGATGCAACTATAAGAGTAGCTAGATACATTAAAGGCACACCAGGTCTTGGGTTGCTTATTCCACCAGGTGGAAGCACATAATTAACAGCATTATGTGACTCGGATTGGGGAGCATATGTAGAAACAAAGAATTTAGTAACATGCTACATGGTGAATTTTGGACAAGCTTTGGTATCCTAGAAATCAAAGAAACAACGTATTGTTTCCAGGATTTCTGCCGAAGTAGAATTCAGGAGCATGGCATCAATTGTGGCTGAGATCACTTGGTTAATTGGGTTGTTTAAAGAGCTCGGAGTGAAGGTTAAGTTGCATGTAGCAGCTGTTTTGCGACAGCAAAACTGCAACTCAGATTGCAACTAACCCCATTTTTCATGAGAGGACAAAACACTTTGACATTGGTTGTCATTTTGTAAGAGAAAAGATTCAAGAAAGGCAGATACAAACTCAACATATGAAACAAGGATCACTTAGCTAACTTGCTTACAAAAGGCTTGTGCAGACCACAACATGATCAAATGGTATGCAAGCCGGGAATGAAGAACATACTTCATCCCTCAGCTTGAGGGGGAGTGTTGAGGCTGTTAGTTAGAAGTTACACAGCTAGAAGCCAGCTGTTAATGAGTTGGCATTAGTGTAGGATTAAGTTAAGACAAGTTAGTTAGCCTTGTGTATAAATAGGGAACTTTATTTTTCATTTCAGTCTTATAGCTCAATATTGAATCAGTGAGAACGTATTATACTTCCCCTGCTTTCTCATCTCATTTCCTCTTCTGCTCACCTCCATAGCTGACCTCCATTACAACACAAATATCAGGCTGGATTTATCTTTTACTTTTTCTAGCCGGTGTACATAGATTACACTAATATTACTATTATATATATTATACATGATATATTTATAACTATTGATTATTTTTAATTTAAGCGATTGGGTGCATTGCTATTTAGGTTAATTCATCAGCTATATTTTTCCAACTTTAGCTTCAAATATATGTCTAAATGGGCCGAATGTCATGAGGGGACACAAAACTTTGGGCTTTGGAGGACCTTTTATCCACGAACGAAACAAAACCAAACTCCCGCCAAAACAAGAAACCGGCTATACCCTGTATTCACAAGAACAACCGGTCATTCATATAAATACCCGGTCACCAAATAAAACACTAGACCCATTTCCTCCGGGCACTTCCCACTCCCCCCTCACATAACCGAGCTGCTTCTTCTCTCTTTTGCCGTTGCCTCTAATTGTTCCTTCTCTCGCAATTCTCCGAATAGTTTCTCGTATATTTCATGAAACTTTCAGAATCCCTCAATTCCTCTTATCTGAATCTTACGCCGAAGAGCCTCACAAGTTAGAGCTTTAATCAGTTTGAATGCAATGAGTGCTGTGAACATCACGAATGTCGCCGTGTTAGACAATCCGGCGTCGTTCCTTTCGCCTTTCCAGTTCGAAATCTCTTACGAGTGCGTCGCTCCTCTCAAAGACGGTGATTTCTCTCTCTTACTTCCTTTTTCTGTTGAATTATTTAGTATTTCATATGTACTACTATGGTTTTCTTGTTTTTCCTTTATTGCATCATTGTAGAGACCTAACTAGGGTTTTCTTTAATCGGAAATTTGACCGAGAAGTCCTTTACAGTGTTTTCAACTCGTTGACAATCGTTCTCATCAATTGTTTGCAATCTATTGGATTCATTTCTTTCATATACTAATTTGTGCTATGATTTAATTGTTTTTGCTTCGTTCTATCATCTCGAACACCTATTTTAAGTCAGAAAGTTGATTTTCAAGTTGTTCAATGTTTTCAACTCGTTGATATTTGGTAAAGAAATCAATTGTTCATAACCTATTTCATTTTTTCATATATTCGTCCATACTATGATACTTTGCTTTCGCTTCATTTTATAGTCTTCCTGACCTAGTTAGGATTTTTGTACTGAAAAGAGGCTGTTACTTGTATACAATTTATTGGATTTTTTTCCGTATATTTGCTTACGCTGTGATTTTATTGCTTTTGCTTCATTGTAGGGTCTCCTAGATCCACTTTTTATTTTTATTTATTAAGAAATTTGACTTTTACAATGTAGTTGATTCATTGATAATTTTTGCAAAATTGTTTGGTTTGTGGTAAGCTAACGGATCCTTGAATAATTAATAAATCGGAGACTTTACATTTGTACGTACTCTATGATGTCAAAACTTGATATTGAATGGTTATTGTGCTTAATCTTGCCCTAGGTTTCTTCAATTAAGGGAAAACATGTAAGAATTCCTTATATACCGCTGAGATAATGTTTGTTTAAGATAGTGGTCTTCATCTAGCAAAGCAATTTGTCAAATTGTGGGATAGAGGTCAATCTTTGTCTCCTGAAGAGTAAACATTTTTAAGTGTATGTTTATTCTGCTAAAGTGTGTTGTGTTTGAGCAGAAACATCCAAGGACAAATATTTTAGTGTTGAATGGCATTTCGGTTCAACAGTCTCCCGTAATAGTATACATAATGGTTGTGTCAAGTTGGTTGATTCACTTGAAATAGAGTTCTTAATAGTGATTTTTATGGTTCCTCTGATTGGTGGTTATCGATTGGTTAGTCATGTATTATGCTGGAATTTATAGCATGTGACACATTCAAAAGGAGGTGCTATGGTGCATGTTATTTGTCGATAACATAGTGCTGATCGATGAGACGAGGAGCCGGATTGCGAGGCTGGAGATCTGGAGGCAGATCCTAGAATCTAAGGGTTTCAAGTTGAGCAGGACCAAAACAGAATACTTGGAGTGTAAGTTTAGTGACGACGAGACTCATGAAACGGACGTGGATGTGAAGCTGGATACCCAAGTCATCCCGAGGAGGGGTAGTTTCAAGTATCTCGAGTCTATAATTCAGGGTAACGGGGAGATTGATGATGAGGTCTCCCACCGTATCGGTGCGGGGTGGATGAAATAGAGGCTCGCATCTGGTGTTTCGTGTGATAAGAAGGTGCCACCAAGACTTAAGGGTAAGTTCTACAGAGTGGTGGTTAGACCTGCTATGTTGTATGGGGTTGAGCGTTGGCTAGTCAAGAACTCCCATGTTTAGAGGATGAAAGTAGCAGAAATGAGGATGCTGAGATGGATGTGTGGGCATACCAGGAGAGATAAGATTAGGAACGAAGTTATTCGGGACAAAGTGGGAGTGGCCCCCGTGGAGGACAGGATGCGGGAGTTGAGGCTGAGATGGTTCGGGCACGTGCAGAGGAGTACGGATGCTCCTGTTAGGAGGTGTGAGAGGCTGGCCGTGGCGGGTCTGAGAAGGGGTAGAGGAAGACCGAAGAAGTATTGGGGAGAGGTGATTAGGCAAGATATGGCGCTACTTTAGCTCACTGAGGATATGATCCAGGATAGAAGGGTGTGGAGGTCGAAGATTAGGGTAGTTGGCTAGTAGGTAGTCGAGTGTTCCTCGTTCTTTTTTTAGTAATATTAGTAGCTCCCTTGTTTTTTTCGTTCGCTCTGTATATCGCATTGTTCCAGTTTGCTATTGTTTGATGCTATTTTCTGTTACTAGTTTTGTTTTTGTTGTTGTTGTTGTTGTTGTCGTTGTTATTGTTGTTACTATGGTTGTCTTTCTCCCCTTTTCCTTATCATCCTTCGTCCCTCTATTCTTTCTTTCTTCTTCTTCTTCCTTTCTCTCTTTTCACCTTTTCTTGAGTCGAGGGTCTATTGGAAACAACCTCTCTACCTCGCCAGGTAGGGATAAAGTCTGCGTACACACTACCCTCCCCAGACCCCACATTATACTGGGTATGTTGTTGTTGTTGTTGAATATTTGGTTGGTTTTTAATGTCCCAAATAAATTTGGATGGAAACTGTCTGAATATTCGGCTCGTAAAATGTGTCGGATACTTTGTGTGGAATTCATGACACAATTAAAGCCAGGATCTAATAAATTAAGAGTCTCCAAGAAAACATAGCATTAACTTTTGTGAAAGAAATTTGGAATGAACGTAATGTTTTTCAGGTTAACTAGTTCTGATCCTTTTGCTACCAATTGTCTCCACCAATGATGTATATTTATGTTGTGCTTGTCGGCTTGCTCGCTACCTCAAAGTAGCTGGTTGGGTAGAAGAAGCCCTCGTGCTATGGATTTCTGGATCATCATAGACACATGGTTCGCAGATCATACTAAGCTTAGGTATTAAATTATTTCCAGAATAGAAATGAAGTATCTGATAGGATTTCAGCAGTATGTTCCCTCTTCCATTTCTCTTACGAGTGGACCATAACCATTCATCCTTATAGTGGCTGTATAAAGCAGATAAGTAAGCCAATTAATTGGCAGGTTTTTGGTACAATTCGACTAGCAAAATAATATAATGTATCATATATCTTTATTTCTGAAGAATATACTTCTGGCTCTGTGCTCTCTGCATTGTATTTCCTTTTCAGCAGTGTTTTGGATGTGTGATGCGATAAATAGCGACGAGGGCCCGCTTCACTGAGGCGAGAGGCGCGCAGCGAAGCGCTCCCCTTTTTTATGTGAAGCGACAATTTATACAAAAAAATAAAATATTATATATATAACTAAAAGCTCAATAACAATAATATATTAATAAATATATCAAGTCACAATATGCAATTAATTCTACTCTATAACTGAAAAAGGAGGAAATTTCAGGTTTGAACTTTTGAAGAAGTTCTTTGCCTCTGCCTCTGCAAAAACAGGGTGCAGTATTGCTGCTCAATCAAAACAGAGCAACACAAAAAAAAGAGAAGATCAGAAGAAGAAAAACGAAAAAAAACAGAGCATAAACAGACTCTCTGTTCTGTTTTTTGTTGCACTTTTGCTCGACAAAATACAGAAAAAATAGAAAGAAGTAGAGAAGATCAGAAGAAGAAGAAGAAGAAAAATGAAAAAAAATAGAGCAACAGACCCTCTGTTCTGCACTGTTGCTCGACAAAAGACGGAGCAAAAAAAAGGAAGAAAGAAGAAGAGAAGAAGGAAAAGGAAGAAAGAAGAAGGAAGAGGAAGAAAGAAGAAAGGAAATCGAAGAAGAGAAGCTTACCTGGGCTGGGTGGACTAGGCTGCTCTGTTTTTTGAAGGTTGAAGAAGAAAGAAACTTGAAATCACTGCAAGCCCTAATGTTTTAAGTCGCTGGTCTTTTCTTTTAATATCTGTGCCTTTTTCTTTCTTTTTTTTCAAAAAGCGACGCCACAACTCGTCTCTCGCTACACAGCGCCTCTCGCTACACAGGCAGAGGCGCTCGCCTTTTACAATCGTAACGCAACAGAGCCAAAATAGCGCAGGTTGCTCACATCACCTCGCCTCACGCTATTAGCATTGAGATGGGCGCTATTTATAACACTGCTTTTCAGTTAATCCCTGTTGCTAGTTTGATGATCCAATTTAGACCATTTGCATGTAATACCAAAAGCATCGAAGCATTTAGATATGTCCTTGTCAATTTTATTGTAATTGGTTTAAGGTGAGGGAAGTGGTGTCGGCGTTGTTAGTTACAACAGTAGTCTAAATAAAGTCCAACTCTGTAGTTCAAATTTGCACGTTATGGACACTAATATATACTCCCTCCGGTCCATAATAAGTGACCATTTTACCTTTGGCACACCCATTAAGGAAATACGAACTCCTAGAGAAAAAAAGATGTATTTACTAAATTAACCTTAATTAATTGTTAACACTTATTTTGAACCAAAATAAAAAGGTAAAATGGACACTTATTGTGGACCAGAGGAAGTATTAGTTAGTGTGTGCGCGCGCCCGCACACACTCACACCCACCCACACACACAAATCAGACATACACACACACTCTCTGCTAATATCACAATAATTTTCATGATTAGCGCAGAGATGTTACAATTCTAATATTGCTGCAGAAATTTCATACTATAATATTTAGTACTGTGCTACATCAGCACATCTGTTATTATAACAACTTCCAGTATCCTCTTCATTTCTGTAGGGTAACAGATGGGATTAATGGACATGTCTCCGTATTATCTCCTTAGTTATCTGTCTTAACTTTTAAGGACCCTTTAGGTAGTTGACTTTGGAAGGTGACTTACTTAATAGTTTAGCAATTTCTAGGGAACCTTCTACTCTTCTGAATTGCTTCCTTTTATTGTAAGTTTTCTGGGGCTTAGAGGCTTTGTCAATCTGTAGTTATATTATTTGGCAATATAAATCTGTAGTTTTCTGTAGTTATTTCTGGACCCTTTAGGTAGTTGACTTTGGAGGGAACCTTCTATTCTACTTGAAGTGCTTCCTGATTGTAAGTTTTCTGGGGGCTTGAGGTTTTGCCAGTAAATTGTCATATTATTTGACAATGTAAATACCTCTGTGAGTTTTGAGAAGTAACAGGGAATAGATCATAATTCATTTTTTTTCTTTGAGTACTCTTTTATTTATGACATACTAAAGATTGGTTTGGGGGAGGGAAGGGAGCCTACTGCTTTTATGGGGCTTTTATTTTAGATACATATACCTTTCAATTTCAGATTGCTTCTTTCATGCGGTATGGCACAAAATGGCTTCTGCTTCGTCCAATAACCAACCAATGAATTTTGAGCCCTTGATGGGAGTTCGTGTAATAATGACCAGTTGCTAACTGTCTCTTTTAACTTGTAATAGTAGTGCTTTATTCTTCATTTTCTTTTTAGGAATTGAAATACTAGAGAATCATCTCTGGACTGCTTATCTATTCTTATTTAAAGATATATAGGTTCGTCCTTTGGCAAGCACATTGATTTGCTCCCACCAAATTGGTCTTTTTCTTGTTGGTGTTCTCGTAGACATAGACTGTTCTACAAATTAAAGCAACTTAGCATGTTGCTCTCTATTGATATAGTCTTTCTTGGTTATATTAACAGCTAGATTTAGTTTCTGTTTGACTTATTTTGCATGCAGACTTGGAATGGAAACTCATTTATGTTGGATCTGCAGAGGATGAGACATATGACCAACAACTAGAAAGTGTGCTTGTTGGCCCCGTCAATGTTGGAAACTACCGCTTTGTATTGCAGGTATTACCACCTGCTTTAACAAGCAACTTGTTTTTCACTGGGTTTAAGCCTTTCTGCTGATCGGATTTGTGTAATGTTGTCCACTGCTAATACTAGGCGGACCCTCCAGATCCTTCCAGAATTCGCGAAGAGGATATAATTGGTGTCACTGTGCTCCTGTTGACGTGTTCCTATTTGGGACAAGAATTTGTACGAATTGGCTACTATGTGAACAATGATTATGATGATGAGAAGCTGAGAGAAGAACCTCCCCAAAAGGTTTTAATTGACAAGATTCAAAGAAACATACTATCAGACAAACCTAGAGTAACAAAGTTCCCTATCAATTTTCACCCTGAAAATAGTGAAAGGGGGGAGCAAGTTCCTCCATCAGATCACGTGGCTGAAGCAGCTGGGAATGAAGAACAACTACCTTCACCTAAGAATGGATCAGATGAGGCTGGAGCTTAACTGGAAGGATGATACGACTTCTAGCCTAACTCCTAACGTTTTGGTTTGAGACATCATCTCGTCCTAGATCCTTATGGATGATGTCTGACCTGAGCATTATTCGTCTATCGCGATAGAGTTCTGGTGAAAGTGCGTATGCACTCGAATTGCATTTTGTGGCTGTTAACCGTCGTTGTTTGTCTTTCTGTATGCATTCAGGAATGGGGTCGAAAACTCTGCTTATATTAGACGCCACTTTTAGCTTTACGTCTACTCCAAAAATGGTGAGTTCGGAAGACACTGTTGTGAGCATATAGTTCTGATAACCTCGATTTTAGTTTTGTATCTACGTAAGCCAATGTCAAATTACAATCAGTGAGTTCATAAATGCAAGAAATTATGCATAATCACATTTTTGGATGGCAGCCAGTGAATCACAGTACTTAGATTGGGCAATTTCATTATGACGAAGAACTACACCAATTATGGTGCCGTAACATTATTTTTCAGCTGTATGCTAGTCATTTTGATTTTTGCATAATGATGTAAATCGGAAACAAGATATTTGCAGTACCTGACTTAAGCCACCACTTTAAAAGCAATGAAAGAGCTAGTCTAGTAGAACTCACATTCGACAAGGAAATCTCATGCGATCCCAAACGGAATTGGAAAAAAACACACACACAGCAAGCACGCCTTCAATGGTAAACAGTTGAAAGATTTGTGTTTTATCTTTGAAAAATAAGTAGGGGCGCAGCCGCATCCATAAAAGGTGAAGGGGGTATACGTCAATGTAGCCATAACATCATAGAAATATAAATTTGAAAACAAGTTCATTTTATGAAACAGATTTGCCAAAACGGTCTGAAATGCTTGCATTTCTTTGTCATACATTTACTAGAATGAATCTTTCAGATCCAACATCCCAGTACAAAATTGCTTTCTGCTCAAAAGTTGAAAAGAAATGTAATATTTTGGGTGACACCAGTGAGCAATCACAACTAGTTCGTCCTATCAAACATGTATTGATTCTTCATGCTCGTGTGCACGTTTCCATTGCTCCTTAACATCTTGTCGCATGGATTCTAGCTCAATGAATAAACAGCAAGATGCCAAGATCTCACTACGTTCTTCACTTGTTTTTCTGCCTCTTCTTGTACTGGTTCTTTCTTGAATCTATAGCATCATCCATGGGCAAAAAGTTTTCCTCATTCTGCAGTTGAATTTGAAAATTCATCTTTAGACTAACAATATATTTTCAAACGAGTAACAAGGGCTATCATGACACATATCTTAGCGTGTACCTTATTAAACTTCTTCCCCTTGTGCTGCCTCTTCAATCCTTTGCTTTTCTTCTTTGATGCTGAAGGGTTCTGTTATGATTCATATGATAATGATGGTAAGCAATTTATGAAAACATGAGGCTTCACTTGGTCAAAACAATTCATCGTGCAGTAAAATGCAAATGAACAAACCTGGCCTCCGATTGGGCCATCCTCTTCAGGATGAATTTCTCCCTCGATTCTTCCATCCTCGGTAAGCATAAGTTTAAGCCTCCCTTCTTTCAACAGCTTTTCAGAGCGGGCATGCCTCTGTAAGAATCATGAATACTTTATGTTAGATCAGTCACGGCAGGTCTCAATTGTGTACGTAAGTTAACGTGTAGCTTAAGATTCTTTAACATGGGAAGAGTAAAATTGCAGGTAGTAGTAGTCCCTGCACTGGTCAGTGGTGACTGGGAGATATTAGCACCGCAAGATTTACATGGAATATGATCTAAAGACGTGACTTAGTTACAGTTGGAAAATGAAAAGACTGATAATGAAGGCTTAAGTTACAGTTGGAAAATGGAAGGACTGATAATGAAGGCTTACTTTCGATTTAAGATGAGCATTTAGAGTCTGCACTGTCAAGCAGACGATTCTAGGACATATCCTGCACTTAAAAACTGATTTACATTTCAAGACATAGTCTAAAGCATCACGTGGAATATCATCCTCTTCAGGCATAAAATTATTCCGCGCATTATCTAGATCTGCAATGCCCTTCTCAAGCAAATGAGTTTCACCAGAAATCTTGGTGTCCTTCGGAGTTGTAACATCTTCATCACTCGATGGAAGACCTACTAATAGTACATTTTAGAAATCAATTAGAATTTAACACTAAAAACGAACCCTAAGCATTTAAATTCTTTTTCTGAAATAGAAAAAGGAAGATATAACATTATAGCTCACGAGCAACATATAAAATCAAGAAGTAGCGATTTTGAAGTTGATGAAAGCAGCACGGAAAAGAGCAACCAGTACTGGCTTTACCCGAGTATTTCGTCCTGTATAAATCTTTCCATACTGCACTTTATGATATTCAAGTAATGTTTCTCATAATCTTTTACTTTAGAAGATCCCTTTATGAACACAAACTCTTAGCAAACAACACGATGTTTCCTTTTTGGGCTGACACCCACTCAGAACAGCAGCATGAGGCAATTAAAAACTGCATAATTTACACTAAATATAATTTTAAGAGGTATATTGGTTTCAAATTAAATTTTAAGAAAATTTAAAATCATGCTTCCATAATTTTATACATCGACTTGATAGGTTAAATTATTACCAAATGCCCCAAGGAAGCGGGGAAGATGCTTAGAGAAAATATGTATGCAATCTCCCCAAATTAGTCATAAAAAAGGCTTAAACTCATCCTTCAAATGGCCAAAAAAAAATCTCCAGAGGGAGAGAATGGCTGTGATGGAGACTAGAGCTCCATTTTCTTTAAGACGTTATCATGTTCGTAAAGAATTACCAATCAAAAGAAAGTAACTGATATCCCTGATTCAATAGGATTTCCAATTTATAGATACTGCAGAAACTTCATGTTGTACATCACAACTCAAAAATTGTAGCTTTCACACTAGCAATAATTTCATAGGGCAGCATCTCCCCAAAATTAAGGAAAATAGCATGAGACTTCTCTTTTATCATTTATTCTTGAAGAGGGAGGTGATTTCATCTTGCTCCTTGGCTATAATCCACGTTCACAGTGTAATGATTAGTCGAGCAAGAGTATGGAAATAGTAAATAACATGTTAATCCTACAAATAAGTAATGGGGAAATATAGTAACTTTCATCATTATAATTCATAGATATACCTTCCTCATATGTGGAGTAGTACCAACATATTGTGAACACAAGTACGAAGAATTGCAGAACATGTTTCAAGCAAAACGCTGTCATAAGACTCATAACCAACAAAACTTTGGGATAGTAGACTAAACCAACCTGATGAGTCGGGATTAACTTCATGGGCAGACCTATCTTCACTCTCATATCCTGCAGCAAAGGAAAACAAACAGGGCGAGGAGAAGAAAGATCTGTTATCACTGATACCGTGAGAAGATTGCAGAAGTATTTGAGCATCCAACCCAAGAGCTTAAGGGAACAGATGGAGTCCCCGAAACCATTATAAACCCACTCGAAAACCAATTCACAAGACATATGGTACAATAAGAAATCAAAACCCTCTCAAACATGTCCTATTTTGGTGCTCACATGCAAACTTAATATGGACTTACTATTGTGAGAATGGGCTTACCAAAGGGAGCCGCTGATGACACTTGAAAGTATCTGAACATACAACCCGAAGCACTGAGTGGAGAAGCCCAAGATCTTTTAAGCTAGAGGGGTCTACGTGGGATTATAACTTAATAGAGACCATAACTTATGTGCTTGTGGAGTTTTACAATAAACAATCGTCTAAACATACCAGCCATTAGATTTACTAATCCAGAAACCAGACAAAAAGCTTTAGATAATTCCCACTTATTGAAATACCTCTAAGCATTATGATGTCAGCAAATAATAAGGACAAGAAGCAACTGCAAATCATCAGGATAAACATACCAGAAGAAGATTCATTTCCCCCTGTCAGTTGAGCAACATCATCCTCTTCCTTTGTGTCATTATCATCCTCCTCCTCATACTCATACTCTTCTTCGTCTTCTGTTGCCGCTGCCTCCAATTCAGAGTCGTCGGAAGATGAAGACGATTCCGAAGGAGCATCTCTATCACCATGTTCAAGCTTGTAAAATCGCCTCTTTATCATTGCCTTACCAACTTTTATAACTCAACTGCAAGTAATAAAGACAAATTCATGAATCCAGCATATATAATCAATTACTTTGCTACCAAAAACCCTTCTTTTTTCTAGAATGCCTTTTTCTTTTGAGCCACCTACAATGAAGTTGACATGTAAACCAAGCGACTTGGCTAAATCCCATCTTTCATTTACTCCAAATTGGAAATATAAAGTAGCATCTCTCTATCAACCAATTAAGCCTTAATCTCAAACTAGTTGAGGTTGACTATGTCAAATATTTGCTGGAGAAATCCATGAATCCAGCATAAAACATCGATTACTTTGCTACAAAAAGAACCTTTCTTTTTCAAGAACACCCTTTTATTTTGACCAATAGAAAGAACACCCACAATACATTTGATATGTAAACCAAGAAAATAAGCTAAAACCCATAATTCATTTACGCCACTGGCAAATAAAGTAGCATCCCTAGTTCCCTCCCATTAACAAATTAGCCCTTAATCTCAAACTAGTAGGGTTGGACTATATCAATTCTTTTTATTTCTTTATAGCTATTACAGCACACTCTCCTTCTATCTGACTTACCAGCTATAATAGTCGGAGTAAAATAGATTCTCTGTTAGCAAGAACATATGATTCCACGAATTAGCGACAAATAAAAAAAATATGAAACTGGTGAGCGAAATTCTATGATAGACATACTCAATCGACTGTATAGACAAAGGATTTCATGCTTTAGACATTATGGGGAAAGAGGAATTAAACATTAAACATTTAAAGAACACAAAAGAAACGAAACGAACCTGAGAAATAGATAGAGGTGATTTTGATACGAGGAAGATTGTACAAGGAGGCAGGGTTTTAGACTCAAATTAGGAGGGTTTAGGTCGGGGAGAGGTAGAAATCAGATGTGGCCAAGTTTAAATTTCAACTGGTACCTGTCAACTTTCTATTGGTTATTATTAAGTTTCTTTGCCTTTTTTTTTTTGAATCTATTGGGACTATTTGGAAAGGCACCGATTGGAATTGATGTAATTACTAGGGTGCTAATTATATAGTAATTATATAGTATTATAATTATGATGACGTATTTATTTGTGGAAAATTATTAGGTTTGTTGTTATTGTTGTTTATTTGTAACTATATAGTGTAACTACATGTTTGATCGCACAAGTATAATTACCCAATTATATTAATTTTAAATATAAAGTTAATTATCAAAAATTAAAAGTTAAGATTTAACAAATATATGGGTCTATAATTGATAAGTATTAAATTTGACATTTAAGATACATATTATTTTCTTATAATATATTAATTACCAACCATATAGTATTCATAACTAATATTATAAAAATAAATAAAATATATTTTCAAATTAATAAAAGTTTACTTTAATTAAATATAAAAACTAAAAGTACATATTTTGTAAGAACATCATGGACTACATGCTTGATAAAAATATTAATATTTATAAATACAATACCATAACATTACTCAAATATTTTACGAAAAATAATCTAACAATTGTAACTGAAAAATGAATGGAAAGCAACCTGAAGTTATAAGTACTATTAAAGCAAATAAAATGGAATCGAAAATATAACATAAATTCAAATTTTTAAAAATATTTAACATAAAATTACAACATAACATAAAATAAGTTTCAACATAATTTAAGTAAATATAATTCAAAAGAAAAGGAAAACATAAGTCTATAACCTCATTCAACAATGAGATTTTACTTTAGTGACATTACTCATTATATGTCAAGTTTATTAATGACTCGTTGTTTCTAATAGCAGGAGGTGTAGTTTGAAAATTAGAACAATAGCACAATTATGTCAAATGAAGAAAATAAAAACAGAAAAAATAAAAGATTGTAAATTGAGAATATTATTTAAAAAATTAAAAAATAATAGCACAATTATGCTAGAAGAAGAAAATAAAGAAAATAAAAAATTGAGCAAGTACATGGAATCACAAAAAATAAAAGGTTGAAAAATGAGAATATTATTTAAATATTAAAAAATAATCTTAAGTTTGCATAAAACCTCATCCAACAACAAAGTTCAACTTTAATGACATCACTCATTATAAGTCAAGACGACTTATTCTTTCTAAGATTACGAGGTATAACTTTTTTTTTTAAAAACATAGCTAAGTGTAATAAACAATAAATAAAAATAATTAAGAAAAAAGATAAAATATGAGAAATTATGTAGAAACATGTGAAGTAAAGGTTTGGAAATGAGAAATAATGAAATAAAGATAAATAATATAAGAATAATACATATTTGAAAAAAAATTAAAAAGTTAAAATAAAAAATAAATTAAAAAGAAAAAAGAATATAATAAAAAGAAAAGAAAAGAGATTCAAATAATATCCTTGTAATTACACTATGTAATTACCAGTAATTCTCAGCCTCCCTTTGAGAATTAGATAGTGTAATTACATGTAACGATCCGATCGGTCGTTTTGAGAATTTGTAATTCGCTCGGTAGTTTGTGGGTACGAGTATCTCCGCATGATGTATTAGGACTTGTGTGAATCGTCGGTTTTGGTTTTCAAGTTATTCTCGAATCAATTTTGAATAATGAATTTCAAGATTGAAGCTTTAAGTTGGAAGAGTTGACTAAGTTTGACTTTTAGCATTTGACCTCGGATTGGAGTTTTGATAGTTCCGTTATGTCCGGATGGTACTTTTGGACTCGAGCGTATGCTCAGATTTGCATTTGGATATTTCTAGAAGGATTCGGGTACTAATTGGTGAAAGTTGGAAATTTGAAGGTTTGGAAAGTTCATAAGTTTGACCGGAAGTTGACTTTGATGATATCAGATTCGGATTGTAATTCCGGGAATTGGAATAGCTTTGCTATGTCATTTAGGACTTGCCTGCAAAATTTGGCGTCATTTGGTATGGATCAGACGCTTGGTTGAGATTCTAGAAGTTCTTGAAGTTTATTGTGATCCTCATGCGTTTTGGCATCCAATTTGTACTTTTAGAGGTTATTTTGATGTATTGGCCGTGCGAGTAAGTTCGGGTTGTGTTTTTGGACTGGTGTGGGTGTTGTGTTTGGAGCCTTGGGGGTTCGAGTGAGTTTCAGATTTGTCTCAGAATGTTTTTCTATAATTTTTGAGTGTTGGTACTGGTGTCATCGCATTTGCGATGTTTTTTTCGCAAATGTGACTATCGCAATTGCATTTGCGAAACCGGGCTGCTGGGGAGAAATTCACATTTGCGAAGACAACTGTCTTCGCATAGCAAAGAATTGGGTCGCAAATGCGACCTTAGCAGGAAGTCTCCTGATTCGCTTTTGTGACGAATTGTTCACTTTTGCAGGGATCGCATTTGTGAAACCCCTGTCGCAAATGCGACATCTGCAACATGCATATAGCTAGGTAATTTCGAGACTTAGCTTCATTTTGTTATATTTTGAACCCTAGGTTCGATGAGAGGCGATTTTGTAGAGATATTTACATACCAAGCCATTGGGTAAGTACCTCTAATCAATTTTCAATTTATTTTATGAGTATACATTAGATATAACATCAAATTCATTAGAATCTAGGGAAACATATGGGGATTTTGTCTATGTAACGACCCGACCAGTCGTTTTAAGCTCTAGTGCGTCGTTCGGCGATTTAAGGCCATGAATAGCTTCACTTCAGGTATTATGACATGTACGTTGTGGTAGGAATTGAGTTTCGGGGAGTTCAGAGTTAATTTGGAAAGAAAATTCTCATTTCGAAGCTTTAAGTTGAAAAAATTGACTAAGGTCTGGTTTTTGAGTAAACAACCTCGGAATCGGGATTTGAAGGTTCCAATAGGTTCGTATGATGATTTTGGAGTTTGGCGTATGTTCAAATCGGATTTTGGAAGACCCGAGAGGGTTTCGACGCCTATTGTGGAAAGTTGATACTTTGGAAGAATTTCATGAATTTGGGTTGAAGTGCATTTCAATGTTATCGATGCCCGTTTGGGGTTCCGAGCGGGAATAGCTTCGTATGGTACTTTTGGTCTTAGGAGCGCGTCCGGATGTGGATTTGGAGGTCTGTAGGACATTTTGGATCATTTGGCGAAAGTTGGAATTTGAAGGTTTTTGGAAAGTTTGATCGGGAGTGGACTTTTTGATATCGGGGTCAGATTTCGATTCCGGAAGTTGGAGTAGGTCCACAATGTTGAATGTGACTTGTGAGCACAATTTGAGGTCAATCGGACGTGATTTGATAGGTTTCAGCACCGAATGTGGAAGTTCGAAGTTCTAAAGTTCATTAAACTCGAATTGGGGTATGATTCATGGTTTCGATGTTGTTTGATGTGATTTGAGGCCTCGAGCAGGTCCGTTTTATGTTCTGGGGCTGGTTGGTGTGATCGAACGGGGTCCCAGGGGGCCTGTTTCGGACCATTTTTAGGTCATTTTTAGCTGCTGATTTTTGGCTACAACAGTGTGCTATGCGATTGTGAGGAATTGGTCGCGATCGCGATGAGTAAAAGGGAGAAATTGGCCAGTGATTCGCGATCGCGGAAGACATTTCGCGATCGCGTAGAGGAAAGTTTCTGCTGCACCGACCCAATTTTGGAAGGTTGTATCTCGCAATCTATAAAGAATTTGGAGATGATCCAAAAACAAAAGTTGTAGTACTTTATGTCTAATTTTCGGAAAATTAAACCATTTGGAATTTGGAGTTGTATAAAAAAAGATATGATTGGTATACTACAGCCTATCCGGGAAGAGTTTGGAAATCGCAAAGAAAATATTTGTGTTCCACAAGGCTGACTTTGGCGGCTTATATGTCATAATATATAAGGAACTGGGATATGAGAAATGTATGAAAGTTGTATACCTTGGTGTCTAGTTTTCAAAAAGTTAAACCATTTGCAATTTGGAGTTTTGTACAAAAAGTTATGACTATTATACTAGAGACTGTCTGGAAGACCTGAGCACTTGTTCTTCGCGATCGCGAAGGGCAAATTTTGGGCTGAGAAAAATTGTGTTTCGCGATCGCGAAGAGTAAATACCTGGGCAGAAGCTATATTTTGAGGTTTTGGCCATTTTAAACATATTTGGAACTATGGAGCTCGGATTGAAGCGATTTTTGAGGCGATTTTCGCCATATGGATTGGGGTAAGTGTTCTATATCCAAAAGTGGTTATAATTCATGATTCTATGGTTATATTCATCATTTATTTTGGATTTAAATGGAAGAAATCAAAATTTTTGCAAAACTTTTCAAGAACGAAAATTTAAGATTTGGAGGTCAAGTTGTTGTCGGAATTGATAAATTTGTATGGTTGAACTCGTATCGGAATGGGTTGTCGGATTTTGTGGGTTTTCTCGAGTTTCGAGACGTGGGACCCACTTCCAAATTTTTGAGTGGAGTTGAGAATTTTTATAAATTATTAAATTTCAAGCATTGGAGTATATTTATGATTAATTTGCATGTTGTTTGACTAGTTTCAAATTGAACGACACCAAGTTGGGGCTTTAGAGCGAAATTGTGACCGTGAAGTGGGCGCTTTAAGACAAGGTAAGTCTCTTTTCTAACCTTGTAAGAGGGAATTAACTCCATAGGTGAATCAAATTATTATGTGCTTCTATTTGTGGGGGCTACGTATGCACGAGGTGACGAGAGTCCGTGCGTAGCTACTATTATGCTTATGTCCGGGTACTCTAGGACCCAAATCATGTTATTTGCACCCTACTTGTTAATTTAATTGCTTAAGACATATTGGAACTTGATAAAAGATTATAAAAGGTTTAACTTCATTTTTCTTGACCATTAGCGAGAATTGGTATTTCTTTGAATAATTGCCCCTTAATAAGTCTTGAATTGGTTGTTTTAAGTGTATTTTTTTGTGGAGCAGGCCGAACGCCTCGGTAGAAGATAGATTCATCTATGGTTCGCGTCGTTTGACCCTCGTCAGTGCACTGTTTAAATATTTATATTAGAACGGGTTGTACGACCTCGACATGATTTGTGCATGATTGAATTGGTTGCTTTGGAATTTATAATAATTGATATTGCTTCACTGGCCTAAGATACAAAAATGTTAAATGATGAAAATGAATTTGGAAATTTCCTATTAACAAAAGAATTGTTTACTTACTTCATGTTATTGAGTTTATAGCCATTCTATACAATCCATGCTTAGTTATATTATCAATATTTTATTGTTAGCCCATAGTAGTATCGGAATCGACTCCTTGTCACTACTTCTTCGAGGTTAGACTGGATACTTATTGGGTACGCATTGATTTACGTACTCATACTACACTTGCTACACATTTTTGTGCAGGTGTATTTATGTCTAGTGGACTTATGGGTAGAGGCGCGGTTATTGCGAGGATTTTGGTGAGCTGCATTCCACGTTACGAGTCCGCAACACGCACAAAGTCTACATCCGAGTTATTTTATATTTTTCCTATCTAATTTAGTATTCTAGACAGAAGTTGTATTTTATCATACTTCCTAGTTATTTCTCATGCACTTGTGACACCGGGTTTTGGGGATGCTTTTGGGTTGTTCTGTATTAAAGTTGTAAAAATATTGTCATTTACTTGGTTAATTTTATCCCTTACTACTTAATTTAAGGAAACTATGATTTCAAAAAAACTAAAATGAGTAATGAAGTTAATCATTTATTTGTTGGCTTGCCTGACAGCGATGTTAGGCGTCATCACGGCCTTTAATAAATTTTGGGTCGTGACAGTCTAAGTTTGAAAAAAAATAAAAATTTGGGATTTGAGAGTCGAATATGACTCAAATTTGGAAACAAATCACGTATATGGACTCGTGGGGCTATTGGTGGTCAAGACCTACCCTTGGACTCGGGTTTGGACCAGGCGGGCCCGGAGTTGATTTTTGTTGACTTTTTGGAAATTGTATAAAGATCACAACTTTATTAATTGAACTTGTCTTCTCTTGCATTGTGTGATGTATTTAAGTCGTATTTGGCTAGATTGAGCCGAGCGGAGGTGAATTTGTATAACGAAAAGCTAAATTGAGTATTGAGTTAGCTGAATTGAGGTAAGTATCTTATCTAACTTTGTTGAGTGAATTGTTCCTACTATTTGACATTATTTGCTACATGGGGGGAGG
>ML414866.1:0-20445 GCA_005239525.1 Nicotiana knightiana
CCAAACCAGTTGTGGTGTTGAATCCGAGCTCGAATTTAAGCTTAACAGTAGTTTTGCCCTTGACATGCCCTCGATTCGTAGCCAAATGTATATGAAGAACTATGATTAAAATAAAGACTTTTCAATAACTAAGAAGTAGAGAAACAAGTTTGTATTGTCTTGGTATGCGTGTTACAATATATTCTATCAAAGAAAAAGCGTCCCCTTTATATAGAAGGAGAGTTTCACTCCTAGTACAATTCTAAAAAGGTAAAAATTCTCCTTTCTCGTCAATTACTGATTCGCTACCAATGTGGGGCGAGATCTACGTTGTGATATGCGGTAGGGTACAGATATCACAGCCCTCTGTTAGTCGTATGTAACCGCTGCCTTGCTTTTGAGGTCTCGAAGCTCGTTCTGGGAGAGGAAAAATGTTGCCTTATCAAGCCTGCTGGCGAACACCCCGCTCGGGCCTTAGTACGAGATGTACCGGCTTCGATTTCGACCCTATATAGTCATGCCTTTGTTTCGTTTGACCCACCAGAAAATTGGGGTATATGTTACCCTCGGTTTTATCCGTATACAGATAGTCTCTTCGTTTCCCGGAGAATAGGTTTGCCGAAATGATGGGAGACGATGGATAAACCCCGATTCCTTCTTTCGCACGTTACAACCGAGATGACGGATAAGCCAAAACATCCCATCAGTCCCGTCGCTCTGACTTCGGACACGTGTCATTCATCGGTTGGTTGCCTCGAATGCAAAACGTCGCGTATTTTCCCTATAAAAGCTTTGACCCTTAGTACTTCTTCTACTTACCGATCAAAGCTTCCACCTTCGAATTCACTAGCGACTATCAAGTTTTCCAAACCTTTATATTTTCATCTTTGGTGTTCAAATCTTCATAATTGTTCTTAGGTTTCTACCCAGATTTTCATCCTACCTTCAAACCTTCATACTCTTTTCTTTAACCTTCATACTTGTACCTTCAAATCTTCATATTTTCTTCTTTAAATCTTCACATTATTTCCAGATTGCAATGGCTAAAACTTTCAAATCGGTTCCTCATCAGGCTGCCCCTTCATCTTCCCAACCTGGCTACAAATGCCGAGGTAGCTATTTCTGAGGTGGATTCCCCTGAGGAAAATTCCCTCGAGGCCACTCCCGAGCCCCCCATGAAAAGATATATACCCAGGGGTTGCTCAATCGCAGACGACTTCAAATTCCAGAAGGCCTTATCCAAACAGGTTTGGGGTGAAGGAGCATGGAGATACATATGCTCAATCACTAAGGATATTTGTGATGACCCAAGGGGTCATTTTATGAATTTAGACTCTGTTCTAGGCTTATTAGCCATAAAAAGATTAATTTTAACTACCTCGATTTGCATGTGCAGTCCGGGTGTGAAAACGGAAAGCTTTTATGTGAAAATATAAGAAATAATAATTTTTTGAATTTTGGTTTTAGTTGACTTGAGTCAACATTTTGAGTAAACGGACTCGGATCTGTATTTTGGAAATATCAGGAGGTCCGCAATAAAATATGGGACAAGGACGTATGCTCGGAATTGAATTCTGAGGTCCCAAGCCTAAGTAATCAATTTTTGAAAGAAATTGTTTTGCTGAATTATTAATGAAATAAAGAAATGAATTAACGTTTGAAACTGTTGGTATCGGTCCCGTATTTTGGTTCCGGAGCTCGATACAGGTTTGTTATGATATTTAAGCAGTGTCTATGAAATTTGTTGAGAATCGAAATTTATTTGACGTGATTCGGACGTCCGGTTGATAAATAGTGAACTTTAAGTGTTCTTGAGAAAAATAATGAGTTTTGAGGTTTAATTCATAGTTTTACATGTATTTTCATGATTTGATCGCACGAGCAAGTCCGTATGATGCTTTTATACTTGCGTGCATGTTTGGTTTAGGGCCCCGAGGGCTCGGGTGATTTTCAAATAGGTTTGGGTTGTGTTGTGCTCGTTCTTTTTTATGCTTCGGCGTCGTTTATTCAAGCATAAACAATATCATATTAAGAAAATGAGCTCCGATTCCTGTTTTGAATGAAGTATTAGATCCGTATCGTAATTACAGACCTGTAGCAAAAAGAATCATCGAATTTGGATATCGTATGAGGATTTTATGGTCATTTTACTCAGGTTGCCAGATTTTTCACGTTAATTACGAAATTACCACTGACGGCGTATTAAATGTCTGCACTATTTGCAAATATTAAAACCTACATATCTCCTTCATTATAAGGTCAAATATTAAAACCTACATATCTCCAGTTGTTATTGTAAGTGTGTTAAAAGTGTTGGTTGTTCACTTGATTCTATCATGGTACATAAAGACTGAGTTGGATTGATAGTGTTACGGGGGTTACATATATTCTGGTGGGTTTTATTGTGGAATGATATTGGTTAAAGCTTACGAGCTATACTGTTTTCTATTTTCAATTGTTGAAACAAAAATATTGTGAAAGGCTTGGCCTGAATTGTGAAATTTATGAATAAATTGATATGAGATGTCTGGTGGGAGCGGGTGGACAGGTGGGATCGGGTTGCACGCCGCAACAGGAGTAATAAGGGTGATATATTTAGGGAGGAGCAATAAGGATGGACAGGTGGGAGCGGGTTGCACGCCGCAACAAGGAGCAATAAGGGAGGACATTTATATTTTAACCGAATTTCAAAGAAAATAAAGATTTGAAAGGCTTAAATGTTTATTTTACTATTCTTCATATTTTCGACGCTACTTTTATTTAAAGTAAAAGTTTGGAAACTTGGAAATTATTTGAGAACTGGTTATAGATGAGGCCTGGAAAAAACGGCTGAGTTATTTTATTGTTGTTGCAGTACTTAATTATTTGTTTAGATTTCCTTCTTGGTTTATATATTATTGTCACAGGTTATATTTCTAAAGCCCCACCGTAGCCTCGTCACTACTTTGTCGAGGTTAGGCTCGACACTTACTCAGTACATGGGGTCGGTTGTACTGATAATACACTCTGCACTCTGTTGTGCAGATCCAGGTAGCGGCCAGCAGTAGGGATATTTAGAGCAGCTATTTATTGTTCGGAGACACGAGGTATATCTACCGACGTTCGCAGACCCCGAGAGTCTTCTTTTCAAAACAGTTACATTATTTCTTTCAGCCCATTATTTCTAGTATTCTTTACTAGTTCGTGAATTGTGACCCAGACCCTGGGGTAGTTCTAGGTTTATTTATATAATTAGTTCGTGGCTCGGTTAATTGATTGTTTCTTATTTTATATTTGGAATTACTTATTGAAAGCCATTATATCAAGTTTAATTTAAAATTATTTTATCTTGTTTAAATGATTAATTAACGGAAATAGTTGAGCGAACTCTAACATTGGCTTACCTAGCAAGTGTGGTGTTAGGCGCCATCACGATCCCTAAGGTTGGGAATTTGGATCGTGACAATATCCTTCTCATAGTCCTAGAGGACTGGAAATGGGAAGGCAAAGACGTGGTTTTCCCCGGGCCCGAGGACGACATTACCACTCATGTGGAAGGGTACTTAAGTGTTTATACTTACCCCTTCACGTTGGGCCCGGTAGATAGAGCTGTCAAAATGAGTTGACCCAGACCAACCCAGCCCAGGCCTCATGGGCTTTTAAATTTGGTGGCTAGGACGGGCTGGCCCTTCATATGAATGAGCCTTAAAATGGCCAGCCCAACCCAGCCCTAAGAGGACCGCGGGCTGGCCCTTCAAATTTTTTAGAAATTTTTTTTTCTTTTGATCGTTAAATATTTTTTTGTGACGTAGTCAATTAATCATATAAACAACTTCCGTTTGCTTAGAGAATACAAAAAGCTTGATATTTGACGAGGAATCTCGTAATTGAAATGCAAATTCCCTATATCTCTAGCTCTTCTTTTTTAAAGTTACATGAATATTTTCTTACTTTTATTTCATTATCCTCAGATTCGAAGATTGATTCAATAAGTTTATATGCTAAGGTTTTTTAATTTAGGATTAACATAATTTGCTGATTTCATCATTATAGTCCATAAAATTTTTAAAATTCCTGAAATTTGATAGTAGTCATTTTTTTTGTATATTTAAAATTGATCTTTTTCTATACTGAAGAGCAGTTTAAATATTAATAATATATTAAAATAATACAAACTACTCAATGACCGGTTAAAGTAATATTTTCTTTTAAAAAAATATTATTATTGACAAGCTAAAATTTTTTGAGTTCGTTATCAATTAAGCAAAAGAAAAACTAATTTTGTCATATTACATGCATGTCCAAAATCTAAATTCTAGTTGATATGGAAGGGTAATGAGCAATCTAGGGTTGGGGAATGGAGATTATAGTTAATAATTTTTTTAGTTTTTACTTTTTAAAAATATTTAATAGTTAATTAATTTGAATTTAATTAATTTTTGGCCCACGGGCCGGCCCAGACCCAGCCTCGATCAAGCCTCAAGGGCCAGCGGGCTGACTTAGGCCGGGCTTCTAAGCCACAGTTTTAAATGGGCTCAAAAAAATCCTAGCCCAATACCACTCAAGTATCGGGCTGGGTTAGGCTGGCCTCATGGGCCAAGCCCATTTTGTGAACAACATCGTGATCCTCCTACGCCATTTTGTGAACAACATCGAATCTCCTCGGTTCACCCTCGACCACCTACTCTGTTTGTACAGTCCCCAGATTTTCTGAGGGGGACTAATCAAGCTTACTCAACGGGACAGCAAGGCCTCCTTTTCGAGCATCGACGAGAATCGAGACCGAGGCTAGCAGGAGCACTTTGTTCGGGTGAAAACTTAGGATTTGATTCCTCTCGAATTCCTACCATTTCCCCAAAAGTGGAATGCATCTCGTAAGTATAGCCTTAGGCTAATCCACCCGTCTCTTTGGAGGATCGTGATCCTCCTACGCCATTTTGTGAACAACATCGAATCTCCTCGGTTCACCCTCGACCACCTACTCTATTTGTACAGTCCCCAGATTTTCTGAGGGGGACTAATCAAGCTTACTCAACGGGACAGCAAGGCCTCCTTTTCGAGCATCGACGAGAATCGAGACCGAGGCTAGCAGGAGCACTTTGTTCGGGTGAAAACTTAGGATTTGATTCCTCTCGAATTCCTACCATTTCCCCAGAAGTGGAATGCATCTCGTAAGTGTAGCCTATCCCTTAGTGTCAAGTTTCTTTCATTCCATTTCTCATCATCGGTATTTGTGATCGTGAGCTATTTCCCGGTTCCCAATGCGGTCCCCCGACTTAAGGAGTGGATCGAAAGCATCTGCAAGTAGATTCATACTTCGAGTGCTCATGGCACAAACTCTTGAAGGGACGATGGGAGACCCGTTCTCATGGTAATGGCCATTTCTACGTTCGAAATTACACAATGCTGAACTTTTCTTCTTCCTTCGCAAGTTTGCCTAAGACCACCGAACTTAGGCTACTGGAATGGGACAAGGAAGCTCCCTTGTCCATTGATCCCTTAGTTACTGGACAGCCCCAGGCTTCCATATAGGAGTATAAGAAGAGTAAAAGAAAGTCCTCGAGCTCCCCGAACCCGATGGTAAAAATAAAGAAGAGGGCGGCCAACCGGACCTGCAAACCCAAGAAAAATACCAAGTCCAGGGTATTGGACCCTGACTTCCTTTACCGGCTCAGGTATGGGTCCGAAGAAGATGATATCTTTGTCGCCCATGGATCGAACCTTGCCGTGGAACAGGCCACGACCGGGGAGAAGGGCTACGAGTTCGAGCCCCTTCTAGTCCTAGAGGCCGAAGTTGATATGGAGGCTGGGACCTCTCAAGAAACTGCTCCCGCCTTGAAGGAGGTGACCAGTGTGATTGACATCATTGAGACCCCCTCCTACACCGAGTCTATACTCAAAGAGGCCTAAGCGAGTAAAGAAAAATCAAGTGAAGGAGCACAAGCTGCAGAGGACCTTCTCCACTCCTTCGATGGCATGGATATGTCATCACTTGAAGATTTATCCGGGTTGGGCCACCTCAAGATACCGAATAAGTACGTGCCTTCAGGAGCTGACGGGTCGAGCATGAGCCCACGATTAGTGAATCAATCCCTGCACCGAGTGCGGACCCTGAGCGCAAGAGGACCGTTATTCTCACGGTCCCGGAGGATTCCCGGGTCATATCTGCTCCGGTAGGCGTAGCCACTTACCTCTGATGATTGGTAACCGAGGAGGACCAGATAAAGATGAATGAGGTGGGAACTTCGATCCTCTTCAATGAGATGCATCAGGAATTGAACCGGGTAAGGTTATAACATATTCGAACTCCCTTTTCTTTATAGGCTTCAGTGCTTCACCACAAGAGCTTCCGCAGGTACCACTTGGAAATAAGCCATCTTGAGTTCGAGCTCAAGGAGCAGGCCTGGAAAAAGGACATGTACAAGCTTCTCAGTGTTCAACAAGACGGGGTCATCAAAGACCTTCAGGCCGAGCTGGACAGGGCTCAGAGGGAAGCTTCGACCCTGAGGCGGGAACATGCCAACCTGGTCAAAAAGGTAAAGGTCTTTGAAGTTAAAAATAAGGATCTAGTCGTGGTGACTAATGATAATAGCTTGCAGGTCCAACAGAAGATCGACCAACTCCAAGTCGAGATGAATAAGGTCCAAGCCATGGTCGATGGGTGGAAAAGAAAAATGGACATGTTGGCTTCGGAGAAGGAAACCGCTAAGACGGAGACGGAATCGGTTTAGAATCAATTCCGGGTGGCGAAGGAAAAAGCTGACAAATGGTCTCAGCTGAAAGATGATCTTCGAGCATAGTTGAGCTCGACCGTCGCAGAGGGGATGCCCTCGGTAGAGAATATGAGGCAGTGAAATCCAAATTGGACATAACCTCCAACAATGCTGAAGAAATGGTGGCCCAATACAAGGCCGATATGGAGGCAGCCGAGACCCGCCTGAAGACAAAGGCCAAATATATGAAGCGGCTGTCCCGAGGAAAGATCCTCTAAGAGATCCACGCCCGAGGATTCAACCTGTCGGGCGAGATCGAGGAAGAAAAAAAGTTTGAGGTCGAGGCGAAGAAGATTTACGAGCCTGAAGGTGCCGAAGGCTCCTAGGGTTCTGAGGAATCTGAAGGCTCCGATGGTTCTGGCAACGAGTCGGGACCCGGTGATGACCATGCATAAATGCCTTAGTACTCTTTTAGTTTTTGTGTTATGTATATTTTTTATTTATTTTGAGGACGTTTTTGTTAGGCCTTTGTAAATATATTTCGGAATATATATAATATTTTCCCTTTCTGGAAATTTCATGTCTTTACTTTTCCAGTATCTTTTAATAATTTCTATCCTTGTAATATCTCTAATGCCTTAGCATAGAATCGAATACAGTTATAGGGTGTTCGCTTTTCAGAGGTCCGAATGGAGTCTGACTTTCGTACAACTTTGTTTGCTCGAGGATTTGAAAACTTGATGTGATCGGAAGTTTTTCAAGAGGCTTAAGTGATTTTAGACGATGCTTTTTCCGAGGGTAAACTTTTAGCAAGTTTCGAGTTCTCATAAAGGCCCTACTTTTTTCTTACGAGCTTCGGATGCCTCAGAGCCATTTTTAGGGTGGTTGTAGCCTTTTGTATTTAGGTACCGCCTAATAGGTTTGGTGCCTCCGGGATTTGGTATCCCGAGTTGCTCGAACTTTTTTCGGACGACAGTTCTCGAGTAGGGGTAGCCCTTGGGCTTGATAGTCCCCGAATAGGGGTAGCCTTTGGGGTCGATAGTCCTTGAATAGGGGTAGCCCATGGGCTCTTAGGATTCATAATTTAAGAGGCAAAAATGTGTAAGGCGGAACTTTTTTTTCTTTCGTGTAAAGTACATGATTAAAAGCGTGTAAAAGCTTGTATTATGGCTAAAATGGAGTATGTGGGTATGATTCACACGACTATTTGACCCTTACAATGAATCCTAAACACCGAGTCTTAGCTTCTAACATACAAGGTTTTCTTCTTTCCTTGCTGAATTTTTCCTAGACAAAAACCTTAATTCGAGGGTGATGTCTCCCAGTATTCGAGGCCGAGATGGAGGCTAGGATGTTATTGATGCGAAATAAAAGCCCATTGACTCCGGTTTGAGACCGGCCTTTGAATCTAAGTTAGCACGTCTTACTATTGTCTCGTTAAAGACCTTGTCGAAAAACCCATTTTGGGTCAAAATTGGTTCAACGGAAAAAGAGTGAAATGTGTGCTTCCGACCTAATAGCCACATCCATCTGTGGCTGTTTCCTACAAGTGTTAGTTCGATTCATAATATTATCGAAGAGTAATTGAGATCGTACCTTAACAGTAGTACCAGTTTAAGTGTGTCACATTCTAGTTGTTAGGTAGTTGCACAATGTTTCCTGCTTCGTGTTTGTATGAACCTTTGCCGGTAATTTCGACGACTCGATATGGTCCTTCCTTATTCGGTCCTAACTTCCCTTCTTTCGGGTTCCGGGTATGCAATGTTACCTTTCTCAACACCAAGTCCCCGATCTTAAAGTATGAGAGGTTGGCCCTTTGGTTGTAGTATCTTTCCATTTACTGTTTTTGGGCGGCCAACCGGACCAGGGCGGCCTCACGCCTTTCATCCAATAGTTCCAAATCTCACTTTTGAAATCATTTACCAATTGCCAAAAATGAATATAGATTCATCAAAATATAATTAAAAAATGAGTAGAGAACACTTACCCCAATCTACGTGGTGAAAATTACTTCAAAAATCGTCCAAATCCGAGCTTCACAACACAAAATAAGACCAAATGAACAAACCATTGATTTATATGCTTTCGCCCAGATGTTCTTCCTCGTTTCTCGTGCCAAATGATCCTAAAACTCACTTTTGATGTCTCCACTGAATTCCTAGTGACATTCCAGTCAAGTTAGGCTTTTGAATCACTCCATTTGACCTTATAATGAAGGAGATATGTTTGTTTCAATATTTGCAAATAGTGCAGATTTTTAAATACGAATTCAATGGCAATGTTGTAATTAATCTCAAAAATCTGGGAACCAAATTCTTAGTAAAATGACCATAAATTCCTCATACGGTGTCGAAACTTGATGAGTCTAGTTGCTATAGTTCCATAATTACGATACGGATCTAATGTTGTGTTTACCCTAAAATTCGAGTAACATTAAACTTGTATTTGGATTTTAAGGATATGTGATCTAATTCAATACTAATTGATAAACAGTGAAATAAATGAATAAATTGGACAATAAAGTAAATCAAACCAGTGTATTAGCAGTGTGTTCGACCTCGATTCGAGATGGTCTCAAGGTTCGATAAGAACAGTGAAGAACAGTAAGTAAATAGCAAGAGAAATATTACAAATGAATGAGGTTCCTCTTTATATAGTAGAAGAATCCTAAATAAGATACAATTCTCATAACGAAAATAAATCCCATGATTGGTGCCAATAACCGCTTCATTCGATCTGTCCCGGTATTTCTGCCGAGATCTTCGGTTGATTGCTAATATCTTAGCATTCCATTATTATTCCTTACTCGAAGTTGGTCATGCTCGGTCTCGATCTTCAGCGAGTACTCCGATCTTCATGTTCCATGATCTGCCATCGGGCTCGATCCAGGTCCGTTACGAGCCTTCTCTCGAGGCAGCAACACAACCCAAACCTATCTGGAACTCACCCGAGCCCCTCGGGGACCCGTCTGAACATACCGACAAGTCCCATAATATAACATGAACTTAATCGAGGCCTCAAATCACACATAACAACATCAAAATGACGAGTCGTACCTCAATTCGAACTTAACTGAACTTTGGACTTTCAACTTCTAAAAACTCGCGACTAAACATATCAAATCAGCCCGGAATGAACTCAAATTTCGCACACAAGTCCCAAATGATATAAAGAAGCTATTCCAATTCCCGGAACCATAGTTCGAATCTGATATCATCAAAGTCAACTCTCAGTCAAACTTATGAACTTTTCAAACCTTCAAAATTTCCAAGTTTTGCCAATTTGCGCAAAAACCTTCTAGAAATATTCAAATGCAAATCCAGGCAGATGCCCGAGTTCAAAATCACCATCCAGACCTAACTAAACCATTAAAACTCTAACCCGAGGCCAAATACTAAGAAAGTCAAACTTGGTGAACTCTTCTAACTTAAAGTTTCAATCATGAAATTTCTTCTTCCAAATAGATTCCGAATAACCTGAAAACCAAAATCGACGATTAACACAAGTCATAATACATCATATGGATCTACTCAAGCCCTCAAACTACCAATCAAAGTACAAATGCTCAAAACGACTGGTCGGGTCATTACAATATCGTAGAATATTGCAAGTGTGGTATATATAATCACCATTAAATCATGATCTTCACTAAGTAACATCTTAAAGCGCCTTGCACCTTGATAATAATAAGTAACATTATTAGCTAAGATGATAAACCTCGATTTCTTAATTTTAATTAAGGATATTTAAGTATTTTAATAAGAAAATCTCAATTTAATTCCAAGGGTAAAAGAGTAAAAGACATTCTTATAGAATATGCTTTATTTATTAGTGGTTAATCACTATAATCTGAACATGGATTTATCATAATCTTTAAATTATATTTATTCATTTAATATCCCATAGTGTATGGATATAAATAGATCAATCTTTGTTAATTCATGTAGAGTAAACATACTTTATTTTCTCAAAATGAGTGACTCACTTATCAAAATAATCTTTATTGTAGTCCTCTTATATTTTATTCCAATGGAAGCTTCAACAGAATTTCTCAAGAATTCTTATTTGGTTTCAATATTAAGTGCATTACCTAATAATTCTGTCCCATTAACAGTTCGTTGTCAATCTAAAGATGATGATCTTGGAATTCATAACCTTATTGTTGGCCAAAGTTTCAACTACACATTGCATAGGGATCCTTTCATGTGGCCTGTTATTCTCTCCTGTCATTTCTTATGGACTTCGAAAGAAACTTTTTTCTAGGTGTTTCACGAAAGAGAGTACAAATGTATAGAGAATGATCGACACTATACCAAGAAATGCATTTGGTTTGTAAAGTTGGATGGTTTTATTTTAGATGGGGTAAAAAAATATAATTGGTAAAAACTTATTCATATCGTTCTTCTGATCTAGAGCCACCATATGGTATTATATTATATCAAATAAAATTGTTATTGTGATGTAATGACCCGACCGATCATTTTTAGTATTACAATCCCGTTTCCGCATTTATACAATATTTTATGCTCAATTGTGATTATGTGATTTTGTCGGGGAAGTTTCGGAATGAATTGGAATACTTAGTTCCTAGATTTAAAGCTTAAGTCATAAATAGTTGACCGAATGTTGACTTATGTGTTAACGACCCCGGAATAGAGTTTTGATAATTCCAATAGCTTCGTATGGTGATTTTGGACTTAGGAATATGTCTGGATATTTATTTGAAAGTCTGTAGTTGATTTTGGCTTGAATTGGCGAAATTAGGAAATGGAAGGTTTGGAAGTTAACCAGGAGTTGACTTTATTGATTTTGGGGTCAGAATCCAATTTTGAAAATTTTCAAAATTGGATTTTGACTTATGTGTAAAAAATTTCAAAATAGTTGACCGAATGTTGACTTATGTGTAAACGACTCCTAAAAAGAGTTTTGATAATTCCAATAGCTTCGTATGGTGATTTTGTGCTTAGGAATGTGTCTAGATATTTATTTGAAAGTTCGTAGTTGATTTTGGCTTGAATTGGCGAAATTAGAAAATGGAAGGTTTGGAAGTTTAACCAGAAGTTGACTTTATTGATTTTGGGGTCAGAATCCAATTTTGATAATTTTCATAGATCCATTATGTCATTTATGACTTGTGAGCAAAACTTGAACTCAATCAGACTTGATTTGATATATTTCGGCATAGAATGTAAAAGTTGGAACTCGTTAGTTTTTATTAGGCTTGAATTGTGATGTGATTTGTGTTTTTAGCGTTGTTTAATTTATTTTGAGGATTCAGTTAAGTCCGTATGATATTTTGGGACTTATTAGTATAATTGGTTGAGGTCCCGGGGACCTTAGGTGGATTCCGGATGGTTAACGGATCGAAAATTGGACTTAGAGCAATTCTTGAGATTTTGCCTTCTGGTGCAATCGCGCATGTGAAATTTTGCTAGCAGGTGCGAGCTCGCAAAAGTGAACATGGAAGCACAAAAACGGAAAGGGGAGAGTGGGGCAGTGGCTGCATGTGCGAGGAAAAATTCTGCACCTGCGTAATCACAGATGCAGACGAGGAGTCGCAGAAGCGCAGGTGTCCAGCGGGCTGCTGCTCGCAGAAGCGAGTCCGAAGAAGCGGAAGCACGGTCGCAGAAACAGAGGTAGTGGAGCCTTGTAAAACCACAGAAGCAATAATTTTATCGCACTTGAAATACCGTAGGTGCGACTAAATGAGCCGCAGGTGCAAAATCACTGGGCAGATTACAAAAACAGAGGGGTTATGATAATTTTGTCATTTTTTTACCTTTCAAGCACGGGTTGGGGCAATATTTCAGAGAAAATGCATGGAGAATTTTGAGTTAAGTTACTTGTGACCATTTTTAGTTTATTATTGAATTATCATCGAGTATTCTGACTAGATTGCGTGTTTGTGAGGTGTAATTCGAGAATTTGGACATAGGGATTTCAAAATAAGAATTTAAGATTTGGAGGTCCAGTTGATGTCGGAATTCGGTAAATTTGATATGGTTGGACTCGTGGTTGAATTGGAGTTCACATTTTGTAACTTTTGTCGGTTCCGAGATACGGGCCCCACTATTGATGTTTTGGTGGATTTTCAGATTTAATTAGGAAATTTTGTATTTTCATAAGGAATTGATTCCTATAATTTGTGTTGACAGTATTGAATTAATTATGACTAGATTTGAGGCGTTCGAAGGCCGATTCACGAGGCAATGGCTTATTGGAATAGAGAATTTGCACGGTTTGAGGTAAGTAACGCTTCTAAACTTGGTTCTGAGGGTATGAATCGCTGGATTACATGTTATATGAATTGTTTGGAGGTGAATCACATCCTAGGTGACGGGCGTGTGGGTGTGCACCATAGAAATTGTGACTTAATTGTTTCCGTGGAGTTGCATAATCAAATAATAATGTCATTATCCACATATCCTTTACGTGTTAGAGAAATTTGAGCTGAGACTCGTATTAAAGATCATGTTTAGGCTATGTGAAAATATTTTTGGACCCACAGGGGTCGTATTGCTGATGAATTAATTGTTTTAAAAATGTAAATTTCATACTCAGTCATGTTCATTCAGTGTGAGGATATATTTACGGGATCGAGCTACATGCCGCAACAGGCCATATTCTCTCTCTCTCTCTCTCTCTCTCTCTCTCTCTCTCTCTCTATATATATATATATATATATATATATATATGGATCGGGATGCATGCCGCAGCAGGCCTTATAGGCTTTATTATTATTATATGGATCGGGGTTTCACGTCGCAACATGCCTTATAGGCTTTGTTGTTATGGAATCGGGTTGCACGCCGCAATTGGACTAAATGTCTTATTATAGCGCTTGGGTTGTAGGAGCCCCTCCGGAATATGCACACCCCACAATGAGCGTTGTTGATATTATGTTGAGTTGAGAGGTTTTCATTATATAATCACATATGACATGTAAAATGGCATGGAGACGTAGTGATGTCATATTCCTCATATTATTCGAATTTAATCTATTTTTCTTGTATTGAGTTTAACTGTTGAACTTGAAAGCATGCCTATATTTTTGTACTATTATCTTCTATGATTGGACTGTAATTATTGAGCTCGTCACTACTTTCAGCCCATAGGTTAGTTTTTTTGGGTACATTGGGTCGGTTGTACTCATACTACACTCTGCACTTCGTGTGCAGATCTAGGTACTTCCGAAACGATAGTTGCTAGATTTGGAGATTTATCTGTTAGAGACTATCGAGGTAGTTGCTTGGAGTTCGCAGACCTTGACTCTCTTTCCCTTTCAGTTATTTCTACTATTCTATATTTTTAGACAGTATTTTTATCAGTCAGACTGTGTTGTCATTTAGATGCTCATGTATTTTGTGACACCGGGTTTTTGGGAGTGGATTGTATAAAGATAGTATTTCGTATAAAAAATTGTGGGATGCTCTTAAATTTATTTATTGTGTTTTCAAATTTAAAGGAATTTGTGGTTTATTGAGGTTGTCCGTTTGCCTATTATTAAGATAGGCGCCATCAGGACATGTGAGATTTTGGTCGTGACAAGTTGGTACTAGAGCCTAGGTTACATAGGTCTCACGAGTCATGAGCAGGTTTAGTAGACTCTTTCGGATCAGTACGGAGATGTCTGTACTTATCTTCGAGAGGCTGCTGAAGTGTTAGGAAAATTTCACTTTCTTATATTCTATCGTGCGGATTTGTTGATTCCGGAAACTAAATTTCTGTATTCTATCCTCTCACAGATGGTGAGGACACGTACTACCGGATCAGATGGCCAACCACCAGTGCCACTAGTTAGGGCCACGAGAGGTCGAGGTCGTGGTAGAGGCGAGGTGTAGCTCGTACAATAGTTAGAGCAGCATCTGTAGAACCACCAACTGCTCCAACTCAAAAGCAGGTTCCAGATATAGTTGAGCTAGCGGGACCAGCTCAAGCCCCAGCTATGCCTATTGTGGTTCCAGGCCTTCAGGAGGCTTTGGATCAAATATTGACTGTTTGAACTGGCCTTGCTCAGATGGTTTTATCTCAGGGTGCACCAGCCACGTCTCAGCCTGTGTGACGTACCCATACCCCTGTCGCCCGTACTCCAGAATAGGTGGTGCAGGGACTTTAGGTATCGGGGCACTACCAGTCTAGTCGGTTGTAGTAGCTCAGGACTTGGTGGGTCCTATTATGAATGACGAGGATCAGAAGAGATTAGAGAGATTTGGGAGACTCCGTCCTCTATCATTCACTAGAACTGAGTCAAATGATGCTCATGATTTCTTGGATAGATGCCAGCGGATTCTTCATACAACGAGTATTCTAGAGACCAGTGGGGTCTTATTTACTACTTTTCAGCTGACCGGGGTAGCCTTCAAATGGTGGGAGACTTATGAGAGGAGTAGACTAGTTTGTGCAACACCACTTTCATGGCATGAGTTCTCCGTATTATTTCTATAGAAGTTTGTTCCACATCCCACAAAGAGGAGTTGCGCAGGTAGTTCAAGCATTTATGTTAGGAGGACCTGTCTGTGACCTAGTTTGAGATGCGATTTTTAGAATTGGCTCGTCATGCAGTTTGATTGGTTCCCACTGAGAGGGAGAAGATCAGAAGGTTCATTAACGACCTACCAGCAATTCCATTATGTTATGACTCTGGGAATGTAATAGGTGCTAAATTCGATGAGGTGGTTGATAGTGATCGGCGGCTAGAGATGGTCCGTATTCAGGAGAGTGTGAGGAGAGGGAGGTTAAGAGCTCTCGTTGTCCGGGTAATTCCAATGGTGTTCCTTCTGGGGGAGATCTCTATCACGGCAAGGGTCATCCTTATAGGAACACTCAAATGGCTCGTCTAGTTTGTCGTAGCACATGAGCTAGCCATGGTTCATACAGTGCTTGACCGGGTCAGTATTCTCTTAGTGCACTTCCAACTAAGAGTTCATCTCATGCACTATCAGTTCGGGGTTCATCTATACCAGGTTCTTCTGGTAGTTATTCTGGCTCTCGAGGTTCACATCAGAACATGTAGCCTTTTTTCGAAAGGGATTACTATGAGTGTGGAGAGTTGGATCATGTGAGGAAATATTGTCCTGCCTTTCTCAAGGTCCAGTTCAGCAGAGGAGTCAGGCTACAACTCCTGCACTAGCTGCTACGCCACCCGCCAAGCCAGCTCTGAGTGGGGCCCAGGCAACCAGAGGTTGCCCTAGAAGGGGAGGTTGATCAGGTGGCGATCAGGCTCGGTTCTATGCTATCCATTCCAGGCTAGATGTCGTTGCTTCAGAAACAGTGATCACAAGCATTGTCTCAGTATGCCAAAGGAAGCTTCTATATTATTTGACTCTAGTTCCACATATTCATATGTATCATCATATTTTGCACATTATTTTGATATACCCCGTGAGTCCTTAGTCTCATATGTTCATGTATCCACGTCCGTGGGCGATACTATTGTTGTGGACCATGTATATCAGTCATGTGTAGTGACTATTGTGGAACTGGAGACTAGATTTGATATCTTATTGCTTAGTATGGTTGATGTCGATGTAATCTTGTGTATGGATTGGTTGTATCCATGTCATGCTATTCTGGATTGTCACTCTAAAACCGTGACATTTGCAATGACAGGGTTGCCGAGGGTCGAGTGGAGAGGGTCTTTAGATTGTGTTCTCAGCAGGGTAATTTCTTATTTGAAGACCCAACGGACGGTTGGGAATGGGTGTTTGTTATATTTTTCCTTTGTGAGAGATGTTGATACAGCCACTCCTACTATTGATTCTGTACCGGTAGTGTGAGACTTTCCAGATGTATTTCCTGCAGACCTGTCGGGTATGCCACCCAACAGGGATATTGTTTTTGGTATTGACTTGGTGTCGGCACTCAGCCCATTTCTATTCCTCTGTATCGTATGGCACCAGCTGAGTTGAAGGAATTGAAAGAGTAACTTTAGGAACTTCTTGATAAGGGGTTTATTAGGTCTAGTGTGTCGCCTTGGGGTGCACCAGTTCTATTTGTGAAAAAGAAAGATGGTACTATGCGGATTTGCATCGACTACAGGCAGTTGAACAAAGTTACAATCAAGAACAAGTATCCTTTGCCACGTATTGATGATTTATTTGACCAGCTTCAAGGAGCGAGGGTGTTNCTATTCCTCTGTATCGTATGGCACCAGCTGAGTTGAAGGAATTGAAAGAGTAACTTTAGGAACTTCTTGATAAGGGGTTTATTAGGTCTAGTGTGTCGCCTTGGGGTGCACCAGTTCTATTTGTGAAAAAGAAAGATGGTACTATGCGGATTTGCATCGACTACAGGCAGTTGAACAAAGTTACAATCAAGAACAAGTATCCTTTGCCACGTATTGATGATCTATTTGACCAGCTTCAAGGAGGGAGGGTGTTCTCTAAGATTGATTTGAGGTCTGGGTATCATCAGTTGAAGATTCGGGATTCAGATATTTTAAAGACAACATTCAGAGCCCTCTATGCTCACTATGAATTTCTTGTGATGTCTTTTGGGCTGACAAACACCCCAACATCGTTCATGCACTTGATGAACAGTATATTCTAGCCATATCTTGATTCATTCGTCGTCGTATTTATTGGTGTTATCCTGGTGTACTCATATAGCCAGGAGGAGTATGCAAAACACTTGAGTATTGTATTATAGAGGTTGGGGGAGGAGAAACTGCCAAGTTCTTCGAGTGTGAGTTCTGGCTTATTTCGGTGACGTTCTTAGGGCACAGGTGTCCAGTGAGGGGATTCCGGTAGATCCGAAGAAGATAGAGGCAGTTCAAAGTTGGCCCTGGCCATCTTCAGCTATTGATATTTGGATTTTTCTCGGCTTGGTTGGGTATTATCATTCCTTTGTTGATGGCTTCTCTTCTATTGCATCGCCCTTGACCAAGTTGACCCAAAAGGTGCTCCATTCAGGTGGTCGGATGAATGTGAGACTGCCTTGACTATAGCTCCAGTTCTAGTTTTGCCTTCAGCTTCAGGCTCTTATACAGTGTATTGTGATGGATCTCGAATCGGTATTGGGTGTGTCTTAATGCAGGAGGGTAGAGTGATTGCTTATGCTTCGCGCCAGTTGAAGCCACATGAAAAGAACTACCCTGTTTATGATTTGGAATTGGAAGCCAACGTTTATGCATTGAAGATTTGGAGGCACTATGAAAAGAACTATTTGTAAGATGTGTCTTGTGAGTTATTTACAGATCATCAGAGTCTCCAGCACCAGTTCAAACAGAAAGATCTAAATTTGAGACAACGGAGATGGTTGGATCTTCTAAAGGACTATGATATTACCATTCTGTATCCTGGGAAGGCCAATGTGGTGGCCGATGCCTTGAGTAGAAAGCGGTGAGTATGGGTAGCCTTGCTTTCATTCCAGTTGGTGAGATACCTCTTGCATTTGATGTTCAGGCCTTGGCCAACAAGTTCTTCAGGTTAGAGGTTTTGCATCCCAGTCGGGTTCTAGCTTGTGTAGTTTCTCGGTCTTCCTTATATGACCGCATCAGAGAGCAAATATGTTGATCCCCATTTTCTAGTCCCGAAGGACATAGTTCAGCACAACAATGCCAAAGATGTTACTATTGTAGATGATGGGATGTTGAGGATGTAGGGTTGGATTTGTGTACCAAATGCAGATACACTGTGGGAGTTGATTCTTGAGGAGGCCCACAATTCGCGGTATTCCATTCATCCAGGTGCCACAAAGATGTATCAGGACTTGAGACAACACTATTGGTGGAGAAGGATTAAGAAAGATATAGTGGGGTTCGTAGCTCGGTGTTTAAATTGTCAGCAGGTGAAGTACAAGCATCAGAGACCGGACAGATAGTTTCAGAGACTTGAAATTCCGGAGTGAAAGTGGGAGCGTATTACCATGGACTTCGTAGTTGGACTCCCACAAACTTTGATGAAGTTTGATGCTATTTGGGTGACTGTGGATCAGTTGACCAAATCTGCGCCTTTAATTCCAGTTGGTTCTACTTATTCTTCGGAGCGGTTAGCTGAGATCTATATCCGCAAGATTGTTCGAATTCACGGTGTGCAGGTGTCCATTATTTCAGATCTGGGCACGCAATTCACATCACAATTTTGGAGAGCAGTGTGGTGAGAGTTAGGCACACAGGTTCAGTTGAGTACAACATTTCACCCTCAGACGAACGGACAGTCCGAGCTCAATATTTAGATATTGGAAGATATGCTACGTGCTTGTGTCATAGATTCGGGGGTTCTTGGGATTAGTTTCTTCCTCTTGCAGAGTTTGCCTACAATAACAACTACCAATCGAGCATTCAGATGGCTCCGTATGAGGCTTTGAATGGGAGACGGTGTCGGTCTCCGGTTGGTTGGTTTGAGCCGAGTGAGGCTACCTATTGGGTACTGATTTAGTTAGGATGCTTTGGAAAAGGTTAAATTGATTCAGGATCGAATTCGCACGGCAGTCTAGATAGAAGAGTTATGCCGACCGGAAGGTTCGCGATGTTGCTTACATGGTAGGAGAGAAGGTACTTGTAACGACCTAGCCGATTGTTCCATGAGATTAGCCCCGTTTCTCATGTTTCAACTTTGGTAATGTGTTATTTAACCTAATTATGTTGTGTTGGGTCGGTTGGTTCGGGTTCTGAGTGGTCGTGGTGTGATATGAGACACTTAGTCTCTTAAGTTGGCTTTATAGTTAGAAAAGTCAATCGGGAGTTGACTTATAGGTAAATGACCTCGGAATGTGGTTTTTATGGCTCGGATAGCTTCATTAGGTGATTTGGGACTTAGGAGTGTGTTCGGAATGTTCTTCGGAGGTCCAGAGTAGAATTTGGCCAAAATTGGCGAAATTTAGTTTTTGGCGCTTTTTGATCGGCAGTGGAAAATTAGCTATCGTGGTCGGAACAGAATTCTGAAAGTTGGAGCAGGTTCGTAGTGTCATTTTGGATGTGTGTGCAAATTTTTAGGTCATTCGGATGAGGTTTGGTTAGTTTCAGCATCGTTGGTGAATTTCGGAAGTTTGAAAAATCCTTAGGCTTGAATCATGGGTTGATTTGGTGTTTCGATGTTATTTTGGGTGTTCCGAGGGTTCGACTAAGTTCGGGTGATCATTTATGACTTGCTGGTACTATTGGCTGAGGTCCCGAAGGCCTCGGGCATGTTTCAGATTGATTTCGGGCTATATTTCTCCATGATTTCAGTGCTGGCATGTTTCTGCATCTGGTGTCTCTTCCCTTCATCGTGATTGTGGAGTGAAGGATGTGATCACGTAAGGGAAGGTATGAGGCTGTTTGTTTCTTCTTCGCGTTCGCAGACATGGGTCTGCGTTCGCATAGGGTGAGGCAGGTGGAGCATCGTTATCGCTTAGGGGAGCATGCGATCACGTAGTGTTGTGTCTGAGCTGAGGCAGGATGGTTGCCTCTTCGCATTCGCCAGGTCAGTTCCGCATTCGCGTAAGGGAGTCAGCAGTGGGCAACGCGATCGCGAATGATTTTATGCGTTCGCGTAGGGGTACTTTAGGCTGTGTCATTTTTTTGTTCTTCGTGATCGCGTTCCTATTTCCGTGATCGCACTGAGTAATGCACCTGGCAGAAAGTTTAATATCAAAAAACAAGGGTTTAGTCCATATTTTCAAAAACCCATTAGAGCGCTCGGGAGAAGGTGAAATTCGAGGCGATTTTCAGTGGAGTAATTGGGGTATATTCTTCACTCACATTTGGGTTAATTCCATGATTTAGTCTTGAATTTTCATCATTTAATTTGAGAAATTAGAGTGGAAATTGGGGGAAAATGGGAGAAAAGTTTGG
>ML414869.1:0-101157 GCA_005239525.1 Nicotiana knightiana
CATACGACGTGTATTTTATCATTAAAGCTCATAAAATGCGAGGGATATAATGCTTAAAATCAAGAATTCTAGCCACACATCAGCGATCTCTGTATCGCATTTGCAAGGGGTCGCATTTGCGAATCCCAGGTCGTATTTGCGACATCTGCAACAAAATAAAATGTTGGGATTTCGGGACTTAGTCTCTTGTTATCATATTTTTGAGCCCTAGACTCAATGAGAAGCGATTTTAGGAGGAGATTTTCAACTATTGGGTAAGTGATTTTGACACACATTTGATTGCATAACATGATTATTTATGAATTTTAATATCTAAATCATGAGATTTGAAGAGAATTATGGGGATTGTTTACTATGTTTTGAAAAATAAAGATTTGAGATTGAGAACCGAATTGGAGAACTGGACTGGGATTTATAAACTAAACACATATATGGACCCTTGAGGTTATGAGTAGTCGAGATCTACCTTTTTTACTCGGGTTTGACCTGGCGGGCCCGGAGTTGAATTTTGTTAATTTTTGGAGAATTTTGTTGAGATGTCCATGTGAGATGGGTGTTATGGAATGTTAGTTATCCGTGCATGTTTAATATGGGGCATGGACTTGGACCCATTCCTCCGGGGTAAAATAATCATCCATTGTACCTTAGGCCCTATGTGCGTGGGTTTGTTAGATACTTGGGAAGTGTCGATTGATGACATCTAGTCTTATTCATGCATAGACATTATAGACTCATATAGTTGGTAGTTATTATAATGCTCTGTGATGAATATCATCTTTATATGCTGATTCGGTGCATCAGTATGAGCTTTTGATCATTTCTTATCAAAAAGTACGTTGTTATCTTTGTTAATTATACACCTAATCATCTTATACACTATTTCAGCTAGATTCTTATATTGTATTTATTTAATTGTTCATGTTATGATAGTAAGTATCACTTGACCAATCTCGCACTACTTTGTTGAGGTTAGTCTTGATACTTACTGAAAATATTGGGTTAGTTATACTCATATTACATTTTTACACATTCTGTACAGATCCAGGTGTTGCTACTAGTAGAGTTGAATAGTAGATTCATTGTTGTACCAGAAAGACTGGAGGTAGTGCAACTTAACCATTTAGCAGGACTCGAAGTTACCTTTTCTTTCTTGCATTAATAATGTTATTATTTCGGACAATGATGTACTTATTTTAGACCATTATATTTCGACACTCTTAGAGGTCATGTACTCATTGACACCGATTCCTAGGGGTTGTATTACTGTTTTGCATATTTGTATGGTTGCTTATGCTATAAATCTCATTTAGACTTGATAAAATGCTTCATTACTCCTATTTATTTGATAGTTATGTGATTGATTTGTGTAGCCAGCGTATTAGGTGACATCACAATCGTTGGTGGGATCTTGGGTCGTGAAAATTTGGTATTAGAGCCTAGGTTATACAGATCTCACGAGCCATGAGCATATATAGTAGAGTCTTGTAGGTTGATATGAAGATGTCTATACGTATCATCGAGCGATTATGAGACATTTAAGAAACTTCACTTCCTTTCATTCTCTATCGTGAAATTTTGTTTTATCCTAAAGTTAAAATCTTCACTATTTTATTTTGTCACATATAGTGAGGGCACGTGCATTATATGCAGCTCAACAGGAGCCAGAGCCCCAGGTTGTAGTCGCAACGAGAGGTAGAGTCCAGGGTAGAGGTAGGCCTAGAGCCCAGACCAAGGCACGCACAACACCTATAGCCACTCATACTCGTGCTAGAGCAGTCTCTAAGGAGCATCCTTCAGCTCCAAAGGTGGTCCAGGTTCCACATTAAGTTGTTCCAGGGGACCAGCTCAGGTTCCCCAAGATTTCATTGTTACTCTAGTGCTTCAGGATGCTTTGGTTTGTATAGTAGGTTTATTTGAGAGAATTGTTAAGGTGGGCGTACCTCATATAGAGTCAGATACTTCCCAGGTTGGGGGAGGATTCCAGACTCCAGCTATACACACTCCAAAGAAGATGATTCATAGATTTCATGCTCCAGGAGATCTACCAACTGGTGTGGTTCAACTAATCATTGCAGTGCGGCCTGAGGTTAGGCCCGTTATGTACGTGGATGAGCATAAGAGGATGGATGAGTTTCAAAAACTGCATCTCCCAAGGGTAATTCTTCTGAGGATGCCAGGAATTTATGGACAGAGGCCACGTGATATTGCACAACTTTAATTTGGTAGAGTCCAAGAGAATTGATTCACTACTTTCCAACTAAAGGGGCCAACCAAACGGGGGTGGCAAATTTATATGCGGGGTAGGCTAGTAGGATCATCTCTCTCATGGGCTTATTTTCACATCTCTTCTTAGAGAAGTCCATCTTATACACCAAGAGAGATGAGCTTCATAGCCAGTTTGAGAATTTGGTTTAGGGTAGCATGTTAGTGACCTAGTATGAAGCGAGGCTTACCTCGTCATGCAACTTTCTTGATTTTCACTAAGAAGGAAAATGTGTGGAGGTTTATTAAGGGTCTTCACTTTAGTATTAGGATGGAGATGGCGTGTGAGGCAGAGACAGAGATCACTTTTCATCAGGAAGTGGAGATTTCCAGAAGATTAAATTAATTCGTATGCAGGGTAAAGAGGAGCACGATGACAATAAGCCTTATAGTACTGGAGGATTTAGTGGTACCTCATCTGGAGGCAAGGGACGTTATGGTAGAGGATATTATTCCAGATTAGTCCAGTTAGTATTTTAGATCCCCTGCAGCTCCCCAATTAGTCATGGTCCCCTTGGTGCTTGTTTGAGACAGTTTCTAAATAGTACACCTTTAACCTTTGATCCTTCCAACACATCTCCAGGACAGAGTGCATTCAATGGGTATTCAGATCACCGGGGTGAGTCACTAGATCAACAGCCTTGCCAAGGATAGGGTGCATTAAGTGAGGATATTTGGGATACCTTTGGATGCATTGTCCCATACTGCAGAGTGTTACACCACTGCAAGGTGCTCAATGATAGTTCCAACCTCAACTGCTTTACCATCCACCCCTCCAGCTAGAGGTAAAAGTCAGCTGGTGACGGCTCGTTCTAAGGGAGAGGTTAGACGAGTGGTGGATTGGCTTGTTGCTATGCTTTTATGGGTAGGCCCGAGATAAAGGCTTCAGATGCGGTTATCACATATTTTGTCGCAATTTGTTATAGAGATGCTTTGATATTGTTTGATCCAGGCTCCACTTATTTTTATATATCAATAAATTTTGCATCTATATAGATATACCATGTGTTCCACTAATATTCCTATTTATGTAACTACACATGTTGGTCATTCTATTATGGTGGATCAGGTATATCGGTGATGTGTGGTTACTATTGGGGGTTACGAGACCAGGATTGATTTTACGGAAAAGGGTCTGATCAACCCCTCTACTATCATCAATAGTTTAAAAAAGTCCTCCATTATACTATTAGGACATCCCAACCCCTGACGTTATACTATTATACATATATGCCCCTATTTTAACGGAAGGGCCACGTGGCATGCTTAAAACAATCTGGGTAATTTTATAATTGGTCCGACCTAACCCGACCCAACCCGACCCTAACCCCTACCGGCTGCCACCCTCAAACCCGCCGGCCTTACCCCCACATTACTCTTCTTCTTCTTGGACACAAAAAAAGGGGACAAACCATAGAGACCCCAAAACAGTCGTCAGCCTCCTCTCACAAACGTCATCAGGCCGCCATCTCTCGCCGGCTCTACCCTCATCTCACACCACCATAGCCGCCCATAAAAAGGTGGAGCACCAAGAGAAATACTAATCTCCCGTATTACATTCAACCCAAAGAGAACAAACTATGTCAACTTCATTTAAAAATAACAACAGAAACAACTTCAACGTATCTGAGGGGAGATAGGTTCATTTCAATGCAAGAGCGTCGCGAGGTTTCCTAAATACTGGATGAAAATTGAGAGAAGGAAAGGCCTCAATAAAACTCAACATTTAATCAGTGCAGAGCACTAAAAATTATCAACAAAAATAAGAAAGGAAAAGCCGCCCAGTGTTTTAATTTCTACAAGGCAAACAGACCTCCTAAGCTCCTACTAGTAAGCATAGTAACTTCTAAAAGAACGATAGCATCCAATCTTGTAAATTTTCAATCCCTTCGAACAGAATAGTCCATTGAAACCAAACACACACATGACATCTTCCATGAGCAAAATAATATGTACTCAAATCAATTGAAATATTAACCATATCCAGTTGGATTGTCAGAATGGTAATTACAAGAGAAATCTTTCTAGAGAAACAAAAGCAAATACCCTTATAACTCCCCCAACAAAACAAAGAGAAAATAGGACCGGATCAATAGAATTGAAATGCATGCAATTAAAATTCAATTGTGTTTTTTAGAAATGGAGTGATTGAAGTCATTTTGGGTTATGGGTTGAAGCAGCCGTCAATTTCAGTTTAACAGTTATGTATTAGACCATGTTTTAGAGAATGGTTAGGGTCGGGTTGGGTCGAACCGGTAATAAATTACCGGGATGGTTATAAGCCTGTCACGTGACCCTTCCGTTAAAATAAGGGCATATACGTATAATAGTATAACGTCAGGGGTTGGGATGTCCTAATAGTATAACGGGGGCTTTTTTAAACTATTGATGATAGTAGAGTGGCAGATCAGACCCTTTGCGTTGATTTTTTGTTGTTTAATATGGTGAATTTTGAAGTGATTTTAGGTATGGATTGGGCATCTCTGTATCATATTATTCTTGATTAGCTATCTCTATATATTGCGGAGACCCTCACCCGACTATCTACCCATCCTCTTTTTACCTTCCTTCTCCATTTTCAAAATTTTAGGCCATTATAGAACAAAACAAGGAAAATTTAGTGGCTTTCTTTCATTTCTATCGAATGTCCGGCACCACTATTGAATATCCAACTCCACCCCATCATGAATTGAATATCTACAATTTAGGAACAACCACACATTTAGGACTCACAATTGCACTCGCTTGTATAAATCAATTAATATTTGTATGAAAATACAGTAAACTAATTCAACTTTTAATCTATTTTAGACCTTCTCATTTAAGAAACCTGAGAATCTACTGCCGGAAAAAGAACAAATAACAAAAAAAATACAAACAAACAAAGTACAATATGCATGTGGGGGAATAAGAGACCCCAAAATTATTGGAGGATTATATTGATAACTTCTGCAAAGTGGTTCAACCATTAATCTAATCGAGAACTTGGTTAAGGGGGGGAATTAAGATTTTGACACATAGTACTAAAGTAAGGATTTGGACAAAATATTTATAGGTTTTACGCACTATTTTTTTTTGTTAAGCACGCATGACATCAGACAAAAACGATATATATTAGACACATATGATAAAACGCTTAGTGGGTAAAAGGTTTCGTGTAAAGGAGGGACATGCAAAAGAGTTTAACTACAAACTCAGGGATAAACTATATATTAAGTCTAACGAAGACTTCTTATTAGTATCATAACTAATATCATTACTATAACAATAATGCTTATGGTTCAAGTATGTTGAGAACCCCTTACTACTGAAGTTATGAATTTTATAAAAACAAGTATAAAACATCCATGTATAGATTAGAAGCCAGTGTAAATTCACTTTTATGAGAAATGCTAATGTATGGTCTAATAGGAATTAGTACAACAATTCGTTTAAATGAGAAAAAGACCAACCAAGGGCTAGTTGAGATTATTAGCAATTTAAATAGCAATAGGAGATAATGAATAACAATCATAAACTACTTGGTAATGTGAAACGATCTAAACTAAAGAGTTAAAACAAATATTATGGTTGTGTTTGGTATAAGTATTTTTTCATGGAAAAATACTTTGCAAGAAAATGTTTTCTTGGAAAACAAGTAAAAATCTTACTTATTTTTCGGTGTTTGATACGTAAATAAGAAAAATAACTTCTCGAGAGTATTCATAAATAATTTAAATACAATAAACATGAAGCCATAAACTTTCGACCAACAACCTTTCGAAACCATAAATTTCATAAACTTCTGAGCCGCTAAACTTTCAAACCCGTAAACTCTATAATTTCTAAACCAGCAAACTTCCAAACACATAAACCTATGAACTCATAAGTTTGGAACTTGTAAAACTTCGAACATGTCAACTGAAAAAAAAAATCAGAACTGAAAAAGTAAATTAAAAAAATTTTGCGGGGGTGGTGGCGGGAGTTGACAGGGTTGGGGTGGGTGGGTGGTGCAGAAAAACGAAAAAAAACAGAAAACAAAAAATATAAAAAAAAGGTAAAAAAAAATAATTTGCGGTGGGGGGTAGCAGGAGAAAAAACTAAAATCTGGAAAAAAAAATAGGAGAGAGCGGAGGGAGAGGAGGTTGAGGTTAGATGTAAGGGTAGATGGAATTTTTGAAAAATATTTTTCTAACTTTTTCTAGAAAAATATGATATATAGAAAAATATTTTTCAAATTATTTTGTGCAACCAAACAGTGAAAAATGAAAAACATTTCTGTCATACCAAATGCACCCTGTAGTCTAAAATCCAAAACTATTGGAGTTACTGTGTGTTTTTAATCGAGTAGTTGTAGAAATGTAAACGACGTAGTTAAATATTAAGTGGTAGTTATTTTCATTTAGTACTGCATGATCTCATCCATAAATAAATGGGATTAATTGAAGTAAACCAGATTTACAGCTTGGCACTCATCATTTGATCTGGACAGTGAAACCCTCAAATAGTGGACCATAAAATTTATTTTGTTTTTCCATTTTACACAAACATATGTTTATTTATTTATTTACTTTATTCATCCTTCTTCTCCATCGGGGAAAAAGGCCCTCATTTTTCACCTTCTCCGATTCATTTTTTCATCACTAAATCGCTGCTTAGGAAACCCTAGTACCAATTATCAAATTCAGGGAGATTTAGGAATGAAGTGAGAGATGGGTGCAGCCGGTTCCAAACTCGAGAAAGCTCTAGGTGACCAATTTCCCGAAGGAGAACGTTACTTTGGCCTTGAGAATTTTGGCAATACTTGCTATTGTAACAGCGTTCTCCAGGTATTCCTTTTTATCATTTATTTTGATTTATATTTTCTCTTTGTTGTTTACCTCGATTTTGATTTGCATCATTTTCATGGTACTACTATTTTTATATTCTGGGAGCTTCACTAATTTGTGCTATCTGGAACTATGGAAAAGATATTGGCCTTTTCTGTTATTGTTTGTGTTGGTGCTATAGATAAGGTTTCATATAATTACTAGTCGGGAATGAGACATAGTTGAGATATATTATGGTGTATACTGGGTGATATAGTGACAATTGCAAGTAGATAGTTATGTACTGGACTGCTATCTTTTTGTTCTAAGGTTTTTGCTTAGGGGGGTGATGCTAAAAAGTCACTGAAGACCGAGAAACTGTGATGTTTTAAGAACAGAAGAAGTTCTCTGTGGATATGTCTAGACAATTCTATTCCATTTTATGGCAACTTGTTTTGTGATTAAATGAAATGAGAGTAAATGTTGCATACCGATTGTATTATTTTCTAAGCCGAATCCCATTAGGTTAATTCTGTGCTGCTCCCTTCCCTGTCCTCCGGAAAGAACTCGTCTTTGACCTATTGATTTTCTCAATCTCTAGGGGCAGTAGAAATGCATTACTTTTCTTTCCAGTTTACTTTTAAAAGGTTTTATACCTCCCAGAAATTTTGAAAAGCTTTTGTCAATGACTTAATTAGGCCAAAATGTATATTCTAAACAGCTGGGTATATACCATTGAAGGATTTAATTGCATGCTTTAAAGATAGCCCGTAAAGCGATGGGAATGGTTGGATAATTGGTTTATATGGATCCTTTTTGGGCGAAAATCTTGGCACAGTTCCAACATACCTATTCTTTGACTCTCCTACGGTGTATACTATATTCTTTCTATCTTCCTGCTAGGATAGATATTCTAACAGCAAAAGCACGAAAAAAAAATAACATTGTCATATGCCTAGTGAAGAGTAAGCTATATATAGCCTGTTGAAACCTAGTTACATTAGATTGTATTATTGGCTACAACAATAGATTATGGGAGGGGAAAGTTCCTCAATTGACACTTTATTTAAATGACGGCTCCTCAAGAATGTCCCTTTTCTTTTAGAATTTACTTGATTAGCTTTAAATATTCCTTGAAAATATCCTGATCAAAAAAAAAAAAAAATTCCTTGAAAAGATGTTCTCCCTATGTCTCTTCAAGGAGGCAGTTCCACTCTTCATGTAGAACTTCTTGGTAAGAGGTTATTGTCATCCAACTTGATTAATATGCTACTTATCATGGTACATGTATATGCAAATTCATTAGAATACAATTCAGCGATTTGCTTCCTCGCATAAAAAACATAAATGAGATGTAGCAGATGCTATATCTAATTCAAATGTGCAGCACAAGAAAGTTTTGAGAAGTCAAATTCTCTCCGGTTCAAAACCATGTCAATAAAGGGAGGAAAAGACGTAAAAAAAGAGAGGCCATGGAAGAGAAAGGTTATGGCATGAAATTGCACCAAGTAAAACTTGTTGGGAGGAAGCTAATTTGCATCTTGAAAAGCTTTGTCTTTCCCGGTTCACGCCTATTACAATCGTCATAAATGACACTAATTATGCCATACATTAGGACGAACCGAGATTGGACTCAGGTTTTGTTCCAAAGTGTAGGTTTTTCTTAGAGCAGATGTTGGAAAAGAGCATATCATAAATGCATCTCTTAAGGGAAGTTACAAAATTCTCGATCCAAGTTCATGTAGCTGGAGAGTTTTATCAAGCACACATATTGTGAAATGAAAAGGGGAAGTACTACAGAAATGTGTAGTTAAACAGAAGCAGACGAAAACAAGTTCTTATCATCTAAGGGAAGCAGAAATATTCCTAAGATTAGAAGTAAGAAAAATCAATGACAAGTTTCCTCGTAGCATGTACATCCCTCGACCAAGCAAGAGGAGGAGTTTGGTTTGGCTAAAGTTGAAATCAGGATATCGAGTCCAATGGGGCAAGCAATGTTGGTAGAGTGTATTAGAAAGAGAAGTGAAAAGATGACACACTACTCTGTTTTTATATTGGTGGTGTCTTGGCCTACTTGCGCATACCTAATTTAGTCCTTTAGGTACATGCTCTCTCTCACCAACATAAATATCGGGTATTTCTGTAGAAAAAGCTTAAACATATAGGAAGAAATTGCATTTTCCCATATGTTGGGATTTAAACCTTCGTCTCCCATGGTTCATTCAGCTTCATTGACCGATAGGCGACATTCTTGAATAAAAAGACGACGCATCATGACAGGATAAAAATGATAAGAATGAATGCATCGCCTTGAACAATTCTAGTTAGCTCCATCACTTTTTGCGAAACTAGGGAAATAAGCGGGCAAATCAAAAAACTTTTGTATGCAAAGAGCCTCAACCTACAAAGTCAAATCTCAAGACAGAAGATGAAACACTATGAAGAAGGTGAAGAAAAAGGTGAAAGTTGTCAATTGCGATGAAGGAGAGAAGAAGTAGAAACTAAGGGAAGAGGTCAAAAGAGAAAAAAAAATTAGGACATGTATATCGTCTTGGCTTCGAAGGATCATAATCCCCTTGTCATGTATGATTGGTAAGTACGGGTGCTAAGCATGTGGTGGATCCTCAAGATTATCCAAAGGCTGCGTCCGGTTTGTGTTAGGATACACCATAGGGGAGATAAAATTGAAACTGATGAACGATGTTGGGACAGTAGCACACTTGTTAACATCAAAGGAGTAGAACCATCCAAGTAAACCTTAGCACAAATGAGATGTCATCAAGCACAACTAAGGGAAATCAAGTGGGAATGACCGGTACAGTTCTGTCAACTTCAAGGGATATTTTTGTGACCAACTCAGTGCACGTGCACCCTCCTCGATTGGACTTGATATTCCACAACTCGACATTACAAAGAAGGAAGATAATAGGGAGTTGATAAGATATATGATGAACAAATAGATGAAGACAACCCTGTTATGTCATCAAGAAATTTGCAATTTTGGTGAGTTCTGTTCTTTAACGGGCCATGAGAAAGAGGCAATTTCTCAGATCGAAAATGAATGTAAGTGAAGGGGAGTTAGGGATGAGATCACAATGATTGTTCAAAAACCAAAATTGGAGGGGCGTAGTAATTTAGAATCGAAGAGATTGGCAGCCTCAATGAATTGTGAAGGGAGAAACAAGGAGAACAATAAAATTGGGCGTAAAAGAGAGATGGATTGATTGATTGATTGAGTAGAAGGGAACGAGGAGTGAGATCAATCAATTGATTGAGTGGAGCAGAACGAGTGATTAAAGATAAGAGAGGTCCTTGAGACAAAGTTAAGGAGGTGACTACATTTGTGTTGTATGGACTACATGGGAGTTAGAAACCTTGAGAAATCTTTTTAATTCTTTTGACTGTTGGGAACATTTGTTATATTCATAAATGGTAGGGTTGCAGTACCTTTGGTATTACCACCATGTTGGTGCGATATTTTGTAATAATTTGTTATGATTTATTTAATAAAAAGAACAAAAAGAATAATGAAATGACAAAGATCCTCCGAGTGGCGGGTGGTAGAGATTAAGTGGATGGAAATCATGTACAAGAAGTTTAAGATGTTTTTGAACTTGAACATGGTGAAGGTAGGTCTTATGGTTGGACTAAGCAATGGGATTCCATAAGATATGACTCTCTCTCGTATGTATTCCAACTGCTTTCTTCTCATTCAGTCTTGTGTCACTAATCTTTTCACATTATCGGTCTTTGTTTAATTGACAGGTCTACCTCGTGTCTGACCTGCATTTGTCAAATGTCGAACAAGAGAATGTGAATAAAGTCTTTGCTCTATCATTATATTGGATGTCATCAGCTCATATAAAAGCTTATATTTGTTAGAGGGCACATTTTTATTTTGTGATTTATGTCTTTAAACATGTCTCCTTGCGGACTAAATTATTGTCGATGTGTCAAGCAAGTGAAATTGTTTGATGAGACATTTGACATCCTTCATTTAAAAATTTGAAGACATAAATAAGTAAAAGGTGTGCCTCTTTTTACGATTTAAGTATTCTGATGAGGTGACTACACAATTCAATAATTTAGATATGAGAAGTTCAACTGCCATCACTCTATCCACATACAGGTTGAAGCAAAATCCAGAATATATTTCAAAGATGGACTTTGGTTGAGTTTTTGAAATGTTGAAAATGGTGAATAGCCGTTTTAAATGCATTGCATTTTTTTTCTTTTTCAAACGTGGAAGCTAATTTGTCTTAGCCTTATGATGTACTGTCTGCTTGCTCGTTGCAATGCATTGTTATTGTCTGTTAGGGTGGATTGAATGATCCAAAAAAGAGACCTTGTTTTATATTATATTTGACCCGGACGTTGATAGCATTGTCTTATACTTGTTATTTTATGTATGATCCCGAAGTTGATAGCACTATCTTGTTCTTTTTTTCTTTTTCCAACAGGCTCTATATTTCTGCGTTCCATTTCGAGAACAACTACTGGAGTATTTCTCAAATAACAAAAATCTCGCTGACGCAGATGAAAATCTCCTGACATGCCTTGCTGACCTTTTTATGCAGGTATTACTTGATGATTGTTGACAATTTCCTAATTGTTTTCCCTTGATCATTTAACTATGATGCACAAGTAAACAGAATTTTGTATTAAGCTGCTAATCATAACCCATAATTATGCTTCCCATATCTGCAAGAGACGGCAATCTTTAATTGTTGGGAGAGATCCTTGGCTGAATTTCCTGTCTTTCTTTTTTATCGAATTTCCCTGAAGGAAGAACATCCATTCTCTCAATTTAGAGAATTTTGTGATCATTTTCCAACATATGGAACTTACATATACAAGGCATTAACTGGCATGGGGAATTTTTTTTTCTTTTTTGTTTTTTTATAAAGGATAATTAGGAAATTTCATTTATCTATTTTTCAATAGGATTTCATTTTAAATGCACAGTCAGAATTTTCAGGTTTAACAAAACTAAAATGTTTCTCTTTTCTCTGTGTCTCATTATGTTAATCAGACGAGCAGAATCTTGTTGAGATGTTCTTAGGTTTCTTTCTTTGTTTTTATACTTCTCACGTGCACAAAAGGAAAAAGGGATTCTTCAAAGTAGTGAGGGTCCAGTGGCCAGCTCCTGGATGGGACTAGGGTAGTTGTTTTCAGGGTATGAATGTGGATGCAATCTTTTGGAAATTTTGTTTCCTGATCACAGGTTATTTGAAGAATTCAGATTTTATGCAAATTATAATTCTATAGTTTATGACTATCTGTTTGGTTTCACCCTAAGTTGCTCGGACATGAGCGCGGGTGTCCGACATGGGTACGGATCTAGAGGTTGGATCCTTCGAGATGTAAATTCTAAGATTAGGGGATATGGATCCTAGTACGGATACGGTTGCGGGGATGCAACTAAAAATAATTCAATAAAATAAATAAATAAAAAAAAAATATATATATATATATATAAATTATGAGAAATTTTGTGGAATACTTACGTATACCTTGTAAAGTGTGAATTTCTTTTTTATTCTCAAGTTGTAGATAAGTAAATGATTGATTTCCTAGATAACATATGCTATTTTAGTCAAATTTATCCTAGTTTTGGTTCAAATTTTGGGAATCAAATTGTATCTCGTCTCGAATTTTTTCGTCTATTATGGTCAAAGTACCCAAAATTGTTTGACCAGATCCAGTAAGGATCCCATACCCACACCCATACTAGTGTTGTGCAGCACCTAAACTGCCATATTGAAGCAACTTAGGTTTCACCGGTGAGCTCATCTTTAAAAACAACTTCTGACCTTTTGAGGTTTTGTCTTTGCCTCGAAAAGAATCATCAATTGGCTTAAGGCAGTTTTATTTTATTTGTAGGGGAGACATGGAATTTTGTTATTGTTGCTTGTTCCTGTAAGGATGAAAATTAAATTGAAGATCGGTTCCTAGATGGATGTGCATAAAGTAATTCTGGTACTTGTTGATGGCCTGTACAGCAGGCATTTTGCTTTCCATCATCAGTTTACTTCGTAGTTCCTTGCCGCTAGTACGTACTGGCTGAGAGTTGTCTTGAGATCTATACCGCGTTCTTGCTGTTAAGTAGACTGTTCAATTATTCTTTGGTTTATTCTCTTAACTATTTTTTGCTTCCATAGAAAAGAGTGAATGCATATATGATTTTTTCCTGCTAAAGCTTAGGCTCCAAATAGGTGAAGACGTTTAGTCCAATCCAATGAAATGTTGACAATTGACAATTTGGTCACATAAAAGTTCTCTGCTACTCTTTTGGGAACTTTAAACTGAACTTTTGATCACCTTTTGGTAATGCAAAATAAAATTATTATTATTAGAAAATAAAAAGATCAAGTAATACATTGACTTTCACTGTCACGCATATAAAATGTGAGACCATCTTTTATGACTTTGAAAAGGCTTGAATTAGCTAAACTTGTAGACGGTTTATTTCCTATCTTCTGGTTGTTCTTTGTTAGGTGGTTGCACATTATTACTTTGAATCAATAATATCCTTGCCTCCTTGCACATATGCCAGAATTTGTATCTTTTTGCATTACATGAGCCCATGATCAATATCGTACTTCACATTCCACCTCTGGGCTTATTCTTGTTATTTTTGTAGATAAGCTCGCAAAAGAAGAAAACTGGTGTCATTGCTCCCAAGCGCTTTGTACAGAGATTGAAGAAGCAGAATGAGATTTTCCGCAGTTATATGCATCAGGTGTCCTATTGTCACTTCTTTTAAAATGCTAGTTAGATACTAATATGCCTTCTTCCAATTAAGTGTAGGGCAAGTAGCCTCCATGTTTATCTGTGCAGGTTAACAGAAACCCCCTTTTACCTCCTTTTATTTGCAGTTGAATTGTGTGCTTTAATCCCTTTTGGTGTTACTAAACTGCTATAATGTGAGATTCTCGTATTTGCCTCATTTTCTGTTTTCATGCTGCATTTGGTTGTATTTTTCTTGAGCCAGTGTGTGAGAAATTTAAATGTGTTGAACTGGAAATCCTTTTCCTAGGCCAGTCAAATGATCAGATCTGCTCCAGATCGAATGAAAATCGCCTGCTTAGAGTTGATTGTGTTGCAGAGGAGAATATCATTGCTTTAATATCTAGTGTACAGCCTCTAATATTATGAAAGTGAGATGCTGCTGTATTTAGCTTGAGGGGGACTCTCAAAGCCTGTCCCCCCTGCCTCTGGGGCTTCTATTTGTTATCTGCGAAGACTTCTCTCTGCCTTTTTGTTTGTGCATATGAAACTCTAATTATTGATGTGCTAGTAAACATTAGTTATCATTTTAATTTAGTGACTACAAGCTAAGTGTATTTTTCGATATTGAAATTGCTCCAGAGTGTTCTCCTTTGTGGAGGGCACGCAGGTGGTCATCAAATCCTGCTTTGTTTAAGACTTGTTTTCTCTGAAGTTTGTCCCAGAAATTATTTGGACCCGCATTCCAAATAATTGTTAACTAAATGATACTGATCAAACAGAATTGACTGCTATAGGCTTTTGACTTTTGAGTATTCATCAGTTACTCTTTATTTCTCCTTTATGTGTTGGTGCATATATGCTCTGATGCACTTCCCCACCACTCATGTTTATAGATATCTTTCTTTGTTAGGACGCGCACGAATTTTTGAACTATTTGCTGAACGAACTGGTTGACATACTGGAGAAAGAAGCCAGTGCTGCTAAAAGCGATCAAGAAACTTCTTCCCCAACAGAAAAGATTGCAAATGGACCAACCAGTATTCATGTTAATGGGGCTAAAAAGGAGCCCCTGGTCACATGGGTGCACAAAAATTTCCAGGTACGCTTGCTTGTCTTAGTGGTTATCAGCTTACAAACCGTCATTTCTGGCAAATTGTATGCCTTCTTTTTACAGTTGCATCTGCAGCAGGTCTGTTTAAACTAGGTTGTCTGGTGCACAGTACTTTATGATTGGATCTTATATTAGTCTTGCCATGTACCTTTTTTAGTCTCTGGCTATAAACAAGGAAATAAAGAATATTTTGAGTGATAAAAAAGAACTGTTAGTTTACATTAAGGATCTGCTTTGAGCCCATACTTGAAATGGTGCATGCTCACAAATGATGTTATGATAGACGTCAAAATTAGTGAAGAAATCAATCAAAGCTAGACACGAACTCTAAATACAAGGGTTTCTTATAAAGTAAGAATATATGCATGGTAAGTTTACCTCCATAAGAAGAATGAAAGCGAAGTGAGATTTCACGAGCTTGTGGTTCTTAAATTGAGACAATTTAGATAAGGCTGAAAATGACATGATAAATACTATATAGAACACAAAGAATTCAGAAAGGATCGCTGAAATGGAGAAGTGCTACTGGAATGTTATGCGATATGAATATACCTGACAGGCTACAATGCATATGATGGTGGAAATGGAGGAGTCTTATGGCAATGCTATGTGATAGGAAGATACCTAACAATAGTGAGAGGCAAGTTCTATGAAACGATTGTGAGACCAGCAGCGTCAGACATGCATAAATATTCGACATCTAAGATCCAATGTGTCCACAAAGCTCACATACTAAAAATGTGGATGTTAATATGGATAGACAGTTATATAAGACTGACCAAGATCTAAAATTATCACATCTGACCGAGGGAGCAAGTAGCACGGGTAGAGAATGATATGGCATAAGATCACCTTGTGGTTTAGCCATGTCTATGTAGACTTATATATGCACTGGCCCGTTGATGTTGCACTTTAGAGATTGAGGATATGAAAAAAGGAGGAGGTAAATCTAAAATCATATGAAAAAAGTCGTCACAAAAGATTTACAATCTCCAATTTTATGCAGACCTAGTTAAGGTTAGAAACAATGGAAGTAAAAGATGCCTATGGGACATACCAACTAATTAGGTCCAACATGATACACGAGAAGGTCATATGAGGTATGCTATTTGCTGAAGATATTGTGCTAATTGACGAAACTAGTGAGGGTGATAACCAGAAACTTGAACTGTGGAGAAGTATTTTAAAGAGTAACGTTTTAGGATAAGTTAAAGTAAAACGGAATATATGTAGGACAAGTTTAGTCAGCATAAGAAGAGTGAAGCTGAGGTGGGATTAGACGGGCTTGCGGTGCCTAAATGCTTATTCCATGAGAATGGAATGATAGATGAAATTGTTACACGTAGAATCAAAATCGAATGGTTGAAATGGAGAAATATTATTGGTGTGCTTTGTGATAGAAGGATCCATACCAAAGTGAAAGGTAAGTGCTATAGAACAGTTATAAGACCAGTAATATTGTATGGAAGTGAATGTTGGATTGCTAAGGTCCAACACATTCACATATGAGTGTCGTAAATATGTGGATGCTAAGATGGATTTGTCATATAAAGAGATAAAATAAAAAATGACCACATTCGCCGGAAGGTGCTTGAAATGGTTTAGCTATGTCCTGCGTTGGCCTCTAGATACATTGGTCTGTAGGTGTGAAACCATGGTGAGTGAAGGTGTTAAGAAGGAACGACCTAGACCTAAAATCACATGTAAGGAAGTTGTCCAGAAAGACCTGCAATTTCTTGGAATCCATGCAAACTTAGCGAAAGGTAGGTCTCAATTGAAAAGAAAGATCTATATAGGTGAAACGAGTTAGTTGGGACTTGGGCATGTGTTTTAATTATGTTTGTACGTTTACTTTTAGTCCAACATTTCCAGGAGTTATTTAACCCTATCAAACATTTATATACTATTAGAAAATATAGAGAATTTCTAATACTATTTATTGTTTTTATTTTATTTTAAATAATATTGGTTTGAGATGTTTAAACGGAGAAACATAGTCAGTGTGGATTCATACATTTGACCAATTTGTTTGGGATTGAGATGTAGTTGTTGTTGTTTATTATTTAATTAACACTTGTATTAACTCTGTCAAGGGTTGTTTTTTGTTTTAGAGAGTTATATGTTAGTGTAGGAGATAAGTGTGAGGTTTAGAGAACTCCTGGCTTTCTAATTTATTTTAAATGACAAATTATTAGTATTGGAATGAACAAAGCCTGAATAGAGCGGAGTGGTCATAAGGATTCTTATAATCGAGCCAACCATTTTCAAATCAAGGGATAGCTGATTGATTTTTCACTAATCAGTCTGCTCTTCTTGTATGTCTCCACAAACCTACTAGGTCAGCAAGTGCCTAATATTGCATCCTTATACCGCAATGTGCAGAGATGTCTGACCTCTCTTGTCAAAACTAAAAGAAAGGAAGGAAAAAAAGAGGCAGAATTCAGAAGTAGAACTAAGATTTTGACATCATTTCTTTGACGGTTATGGAGATGAAAATACGAGTGTTATTAACCTTGTAAAAAAAAAAGAGTATTTTATCTGGAGTTTTGGTTTCTCTGTTAAACTAGTACGCACTAGACTCTTTAACTGACTTTATTTACTTCCAGGGTATACTCACAAATGAAACGAAGTGTTTGCGTTGTGAGACTGTAACTGCAAGAGATGAGACATTTCTTGATTTGAGCCTCGACATTGAACAGAACAGTTCAATAACTAGCTGCCTGAAGAATTTTAGTTCCACAGAAACTTTGAATGCAGAGGATAAATTCTTCTGTGACAAGTGTTGCAGGTATAGTGTGTTTTTTTTTTTTTCCTTTTTTTCTTTGGGTTCTCCTGTTGGTCACCCCCTTCGACGCATATACCTAGGTGACATGGCTGCAGCAAACCAACTAATTCACCATATTTGAGAACTTAGCTTGCAGGAAGCTCAGAAGAGGATGAAGATTAAAAAGCCCCCTCACATCCTCGTTATCCACTTGAAGCGATTTAAGTACATTGAACAGCTTGGTCGGTATAAGAAGCTCTCTTACCGCGTTGTCTTCCCACTTGAGCTGAAGCTAAGCAATACAGTTGAGGATGCAGATGCGGAGTATTCCTTATTCGCTGTGGTAGTCCATGTTGGGAGTGGACCAAACCATGGACACTACGTAAGCCTTGTGAAGAGTCACAACCACTGGTTGTTCTTTGATGATGAGAATGTCGAGATGATTGATGAGTCGGCTGTTCAAACTTTCTTTGGTTCAGCTCAGGAGTATTCCAGCAATACAGATCATGGGTACATCTTATTTTACGAGAGAGTCTCCAATGGAAGCACTAGCTGATAGTAGAAAAATGAGTTTAGCTTATTTCCAATTTTGAACTCAATTTCTCCCTCTATTCATCAATTTTATTATTTGCTACTTCTCTGTAGTTTGTCAAAGATTTTCTAGTGAGTTGACATGAAATGTGAAGCATACATATCTAGGTTGTTGCCTTGTACAGTGGATGGTGGAAGCTTACCGTCTATATTTCCAACAATAAAAGGGAAAAAGGATATGTAGTGTATGTGATAATTTAAGTTTCAAAGACTTTACTCTTCAGTTTAGGGCGTGTGCTCAGCTACTGTAATTCTTTATCTAATTTCAAAACTTTATTCTGCCTTTTCTTTCTCATGCATCTCTTTTTTAAGCCAAAAAGGTGCAGATTTGCCTTTTCAATTGTATATCAGAATTCATTTTCCTTGCGAGACAAACTCTTTGATGCTAGTTGATTCACATCTGAACTCAACCAAGTTCATAGGATTTCGTGGTTTTAAAATTCTAGCTACAAAAAGGATTCAAGTTATGACTCCAGCCCCTAAACCAAAATGCGGAAGTACACAAGCTCAACCAATATTTCTTCTCCTTCTATGCCTAGTTACAAATCTCTTCCATCTATTTACTAATCAAAATTTAGTGAATAGGGAAGTGATTCGGATCTTAATGCACGGGCTGTATTATGAGGCAATTCCCCTAAACATGGTAAGGTGGGGATTTTGAAATTTGTTTAACCAATTTAGGCAGCAGTTAGTTGCCGGATTATAGTGTCAACCATCAACAATAACTGCAACGGCCATCCGCATAGATTCATATCCAAGACTCTAAAAGTGTATACAGAAATTGCTATATAAAAGAATCAGGGTGTCAAAAATTTGTATACCTAAGCCAAAAATGAACCACACAGATTCCCTTCACAAAATAGAACGACTTTACATGTACTGTTGTAGATAAACCAATTGCTAAATTTGTTGCATCCGACCACAAGTTCTTACAATTGCTAATGGTTTCCTTTGATGCTGTCTAGCCAGTGAGTTGCATAACAGGTCCGACTCTATTGCTGCCAACCATACTGCTGGTTACGGTTTCCACCCACTTGGTTTGAACCTCTCCCTGCACCAGAACCTCCATATTGACCACTTTGGGAGTAACTAGGAGGAACACCATAGCCACCACTTGGTCCCCGAGGACCACTGGAAGCCACCCCACTACCAGGATAAGGTGGGGCTCGTCCCTGAGGTGGATATGTCCCACTACTATAACCTCCGCCTTGTGCCCCACGATCTTGATAATACCCCCCACCAGGGTTTCCACCTGGAGGATACCGATTTTGCCCTCCAGGACCACGAGGCTTTCCATATTGATGATGACCAGCTCCAGCAGATATTGCAGGCTGGGTTTGATGATTAGGTCCACCCCAGTGCTGGGAATGACCTTGCCCAGACTGTTGGATAGGAGGGAGGCGTGAATGTTGCTGTGGGTGCTGCAGCTTCTGTCTTTTGGCCATTTCTTCATTCTGTCGCTGCTGTTGCCGTTTTTTCTTAGTCTGGAACTCGTGTGATGATTCATATTTTGGTAGGCTGTTTAACAGAGTGGAAACAAGTTGTTAGATGAAAAGATAGATATGTATGCATATCATATATATCTCAGGATATGCTTTAACTAACGTTTATTAACCCATAAAAATCTCAGATTAGTTGGACCACAGGTGGTTAGCTGTAAGAACATTGGCCAAGATGTTTCCAGATCCATTGCAGAGAATACAATATGCACAAACAGCACCGAGAAATGTGGATGTAAATGAGGTGCACCTTCTAGGATCACAAGGTAAGGGGTCGGTCCAGAAATATTCAGCATCTAGAGCATCCTTTGCACATATTCTCTGCAGAAAAAGAGGTGTCGATCAAAATTGGAATTATTATATGAGCAGAAAACGTGCCATACGTGTCAAACAGCTTATAATATAATTTAAAGACATTGAAGTAGTGTTCAGATGTCTCTGTAAGAACGGAAGATATCCGCACTAGGTTACACAAGATAATAAAAATGACAAAGTCTGTTGTCTTTTTGAAGTAATAAATAGATAAATAAAACTGAAAGAGCTCCATTTTGTTGGCTTTCAATAACTCATGCTGGCTTGCTCAAGAAAAAGCAATATCTAGATTGCGCTGTAAATAATAAGGCAAAAGAAGTAAAAGATACATATAAGTCAGAAGGGAAATGCATCAAGATAGATGAAAACTGTTTCCAGTTAACTGACGCTGTTTTTCCGTCCAGGTTTTTTGAAACACAATCAATAACACTTCATCCCATATTAGTTGGGATTGAATATATGTATCCTCGTAACCTTTCCACTTTATTTAGGTCCATCTCATTCCATATTAAATAATTTGGCTTGTACAATAAATGTGGGATTCTCTAAAATCTTTCTTACACCTATATAAACATACAAGTCGTACATAATAAAAGGAAATCCTAACAAATACCAGGTAACAGCAGCAAGCTTTGTCACCAACCCTTGATCCAAACTAGTGTAAATATAACAGCAACGAACCTTAATCCAAACTGGTTGGTGCCTACATGAATCTTTAGATCCTGTTTTGTTCTATCCTTAGCTAAGTATGCGTTGGTCATGAGAGATGTAGGTCTCTTAGATACCTTCCTTTCATGTTACCTCGTCCTTTTTATCACTTTTTAATCATCATATTGGTGCATCTGTGGATACAAGTCCATTTACGCCATGGCCAAGCCATATCAAGCGACCTCGCTTTTTATCCAATTGTCTGCCACTTGCACCATCCGTTGAATGTGATCTTTCCTAACCTTGTCCAGTATTTATCATCAGACAACCTTTTTTACATCTGCATATTTACAACATTCATCTAGTGGAGAAGCCCAATATTCACCACCACATAACATCACTAGTCTCACAACCGTTTTAAAACACTACTCTTTCACTTTATCGGGCATCTCTAGCACATAGAACACCAATAAAGTTCTTTCATTTCTTTTTCTTTTTTTGGAAAGGTAAGTTCTTCCATTTCAAAATCTTTATAAGTTAAAACACACTACAATAAAAGCTACCAGTGTTGTGATCGATCCTTCCACTAGCTTAGCAACTATAACACTTAATTTTGTGTCATTTAACTTGGAAATAGTAAGCCGTCCATGACTCTCATTCTGTAAATTCTTTTAGAAAGATAATTATATTATAATAGCAGCACTAAGGAAATGCTACATTATTTAAAGGAAAAAGGCATAAAGACCCTCCCCCCGCCGAAATGTCAACTAAACACTTTATCTTTGCAGGGGTCCTATTAACCCCACCCCCCTCCCAAATACAATTTTTTTTTTTTTAAACGGAATTATTTCCTCCCTGAATGCTTAGGTGGCAGCGAGGGTGCATTTCACTCTCTTAAAGAGAGTGAGAAGTAAAAACAAATGTACTAAAAGATTATTTTCGTACCTTTCTTTTTCTTCTACATTCTCTTTTTTTTTTATGACCGAGAAATCCGTCTGGGACCGATCCTTTGGACCAACCGCAGCCTTCGAAACTCGGTGGATATTGGGCCCGCACCTCTACCCTTCTCCACTTAAATATCAAGCTTTGCTTTGCGTGGTGTGGTGTGGGGACTTGAACCTGTGACCTAAGACACAAATCCACCACCCTTTGCCACTTGAGCTAGGCCCCGGGGGCTTTTCTTCTACTCGTCTTTTCTCTTATCTCACCAGCTCATCATTCTCAATGCATACATAAGTGGCCGGTAAACTATTTCCGGCATTTTGTCCTCCATTTCTTCTACCAATCTTCTTCCTCTCTCTCACACATGCACAAATCACGCTTTCGAGAATACTTTCAACCCAAATCACTAGAGAAAATTACAAAATTTCATAATCGGAAAATGTTCTCACCGCCGGAAATAATGAATCCTTGAATGTTCCAAATTGAAGCTGCTAGTACTACTACTACTAACACTTTTCTACTTTATTCCCACAACTCTATCTGGTAAAGTTTAAAAATAAAAATATAATAAACAAAAGGAACCCAATTCTCTTGGGTTGTCAATGGCGAGCAGATCTTTGGTATGTTTTTTTGTTTTTTACAAATTTTCCCAGTGATATGGGTAGTTGTATTCATGAGAAAGTGAGCAGGGGGGAGAGGGCTTACCACAAAATTACAACACACAGACGAGCAATTGCCCTTCAAAAAAGGATGGCCTTTAAGCAAAAATTAATTATTCAGCCATCCCACCAACTAAAAAGGACTAACTAACAAAGGAATTAGACAATCTATGGTATGCTTTGGGTGAGGTTCAATTGATTTAGAATTGAAAACAAATAATGAAAATAAGGATGGAAATGGAAATAAAAGACAGAAGGGTTACTTGGTTGAGGTTCTGCTGCCTGAGAAAGCTTGAGGGCTTTCAATGGAGATTTTGATGTCACTAGTTGCACGTGAGGAAGAAAAGAAAGAACAAAGGAGGAGAAAAAAAAATAATAAATAAATTGATAAACTGATGTGTCAGGCGCATCTTACACTGCACAACACAGAAGTGGGTAAGACGTTTTAAGGGTGTGTTTATTACACATAAAAAGGTTCAGGGGGTAATAGGACCCCCGCAAAGATAAAGTGTGTAGTTGGCATTTCAGCCTAAGTAGGGGGTGGGGGGTGTCTTTATGCCTTCTCCCATATTTAAAGGTGAGCAAGAAAACAAAAAAGAAAAAAAGGAATCCCTTTCTAGTCTTGCAAGGATACTGAGGGACCAAATATTGATTCTGCTTCATTTACAAACTCCTCCTTGCACCAAAAAGAAAACAAATTGTTTCTCCTCTTTCTGCCTCTGTTCTAGTAGAGAATTGTGTGGTAGTTCTTGGTATCACCATTTTTAGGCCAATCCATATGAGTCAGGAGATTGGTCTTTTAAAGAGCACTGATCGGTCCAGTTGTTATTTCAAAAGCATAGTTTCCGACTATTACCCACTTCAAAATCAATTTTTTCATCAAACGAAGGCCAGAGTACCCTAATGCTTCTCGAGACTGCTACTCCGTGTGACGTAGACACATTTCTGGTGCACCAAAAAGTATCTGCTCCATACTTAGCATGGATGACATTCCTCCAGAAAGCCCCAGTTTCAAGTTGAACCTCCATAGCCACTTAGAGGGTAAGCTCCTATTCTGCTGCATCAAGTTTTTAATTCCAGTTTATCTTTCTTGGTAGCAGTGACTTCACTCCATTTGACTAGGTGAAATGTCCTTTTTTCTCTTTGTTGCCTTGCCATAGAAATTTTCTTCTTAACTGATCCAATCTTTTCTCATTCTATAGTCAAACCTCTCTATAACAGCCTCGTTTGTTCCGAATATTTTTGGATGTTATAGCGAAGTGCTGTTATAGAGAACATATATTATAACATAACATAAAAATTGGTTCCGAAAAAGCTTGGCTGTTATAGAGAAGTGTTGTTATATAGGGATGATGTAGAGAGATCTGACTGTATAACTTTCTTCTACACAAAGGCATAGGTTCTCAACTTCTCGGCCACTAATTACCTTCTGGCTTCTGATCTGTCAATTATAGTTGTCTTTGTCAATTTTCCACGTGCCTCTGCTTATCTATCAAATTGTAATCACCTTTTCCTTAATTTTTCAAGGGAACAGTGTTTCTTCAATGAGCTCATCCCCAGGCAGTAAACTTTTTTCAGAATAAGTAAGTCATAATTATATTATATTAAACAGCCTAGCACTAATATGGTGCTAAGACATTACAAAGTTAGGAACCCACCTATACAAAAACAAAGATGAGTCTCGTCTGTACAAAAGTTCTACTACTGTAGTGAATTAATGAACTTTAACATGCTTTCCTTATCCTTTACATCATGTAATCAAAAAACCAAAAACCATAAACATCTATATTTTAGTTTCTATACAAGATCTTCTCGTTCGAAACATCTGGAATTCCTTTCATACCCACAAGACCTTTCATACGCAAGCTGGCACTGTTTTCTACGAATTCTTCAATGGCTTGCTCCCCCTCCCCCCCTCCCACCCCAAAAACAGCGCCTGCCGGTCAACAGATTCTTGACCATGCATGGTATGACAAAACGCATATTGAACATACAAAAAAACAGGTTCCAAACCGGTCTTGCTACTATGCAATGCAATAAAGATGACTGCAGTTCTCCCTGCTACACAGATGACACCTGCTACAAATTGACATCCCTTAGATTGCTTCAGGTGCGGCAGGCATCATCTAAAACCAACCATATAAAGCAGGCAGCCTTACAAGAGGCCTTAGATTTCTATATCTCCTACCATGGTCAGCTGAGAGGGTTGCCCAACTCTTTATTCAATCTCCTTGTAACATGAACCCCTACAGAGAATATTTCATTATGTTGCCTCTTCCATATGGTACAATTAGCTTCTTCTGCATTTAAAGCCACAAGCTCTAAGTCTTTAACAATAGCGTAATTCTTAGTACTCCCTAAAGCAGAGTCTTCTAGGGTTGCTGTGTCAGCTGCTCTGATTGCAACATTACGACACACAACTTCCTATATTAGTGGTGAAATTATAATGGTCATCATGCCAAGTAATAAGTGGTGTATGTCCTCTCCAAACATCCTTCCAAAACGTTGTATTCCTGCTATGACTAACCTTAATCTTTATACTGGTTCCTGCCTGGACCAATATACCAGAGACCTTGTTCCCCATACCCTTCTCCATAAAATCCTCTCCTTTTTGCTATATCTCCATAGTAGACTACTAATATGTGCTTTCAAGTTTCTCCAGCATCACCATGTTCCACTTCACCAAGGGAAAAGGCCTCTTTTCCTTGTTTCTGTCCCACAGAGTTCCTCCTAATCTTGTCCAAATTTATCTTCATACTGACTGACATGGAAAAAAAATCATAAGGTAAGTTGAAGAGAGTCGAGTACACTGTTAATGAGTATAATCCTACCCCGAGAGACAAGTACTGCCTTTCCACGTTGAAGTCTCTTTTCACACCTCCTCTCTATCTTTTTCCACATCTATTTTGCTTTGTACCTGGCACCTAAAGGCATGCTCAAGTAAATCAAGGGAAGCTCCTATCTGATAGCCCAAAGTATCAACCAACCTTTGTAAATCATGCACTTCACTAACCCGCATGCCCTAATTATGGGTATGCCATCACTATTAGTATCACAACTTCTAACCACCATTCACCATTCATTCATTTCACTTCTACAGACAATCAACCTCCCATTTCATTTTTCAATTTTTTTTTACACTTTTAGGTCTTAACATACATCAAATAAGATAGGAACAGAGTAATTGCAAATGCTTAATTAACTTCATATGTTTGTCCAGTCAAAATGCATCACATCAAAAGGGTGGGAAATAAGAACTGTAATTATTAACAAAGGTGAATGTTTTACAATATGTTCTGGTATAATCCTTATGGGAGAAACACACAACCAACCCTCTTCAAATTCTGGTAACACCAGACAAAAGCAAATCAATTGAGCATACAAATTGCAGCAGTAATTAACAATCTACATATTCAGAATAACGACAGCCTAATGAACAGGGTTGTGCCTTAGGACAGAAAGGAACTCTCAAGGAGTGTACATGTTGACTTCATAAATAAGTTCAGATGCCCAAAAAAACCTATATTCTTTTCTTCTTTTTTTTTTTTGATGAAGAAATTATTAGATAATAAAAACTATATTCTTGATGCAAAAGAGAGTCTGATCCTTATAGTTTTCTGTACTTAAGCACCTTTTGATATGTTCAGACCTTTAAGAAACACCTTCTCCAAAATATTGGCACAAAGTAAACTAATGTAGTTTGAGATTTAGTTATTACAACCACATTAAGGAAAATACCTGAGATGGATCAAGAGTCAGCATTTTGTCTAATAAATCCAAAGCATGGCGATCAAAACTGCACAATGAATAAGAACTAAGTATGTTAGCCAAGTTACAAAAACAAGTAGTTCAAACAACTCTGCATTTCAAAGAGAGAACACTTAACTGCCTAAAGACCTCTCTAACTCGTCTTTTCATTGGCCTTGCTGGCTTGAACTTGCCATACCAAGGAATCTTTGATACACCAGGCCAATTAATTTCATCAGGGGTTCCACAAAGCTCATATATTTTGGTCAACTGTTCAGGCTGTAATCAGAAAAGAGTAAGACTGAGGGACTTGATCTTCAACAAAGCCAACAGAATCATAAAATTGTACAAAAAAGTAAGCACAAAAGACGACGCTGAAGCAAGAGACACTTGAAAATAGAAGAGGCGCACACAGCAAGAGAAGCAGATTAAATTAGCTTAAAGACATTGAACTGGAAGAGATCTCATGAACTGAGTGATGTTCCCAACTTCTGCCAGACTTCTTCCTTTCACCAGAAAGGAATAAATCTATACATCTGACCTTCACTCAATCACATCCTCGAGTTCCTAATACAGTGGCCTAATAATACATTTCAGAATCTTATTGCAGATACAGGCACGCCATATGACATCAACAACAACAACAACCCAGTAAAATTCCACAAGTGGGGTATGGGGAGGGTAGAGTGTACGCAGACCTTACCCCTACCCCAAGGGGTAGAGAGGTTGTTTCCGATAGACCCTCGGCTAATAATAATACTATCCTATACAACATTTTGAAGTATTCACATCCATTAACTATGCAAAGTTTTAACTTTGATATGATATTTTGTCTATCAGCAAACTTTACAATTACGTTACCAACTTAAAATTTTCTTCTACTACCACTAATATAATACATAAGTCAATTAACATCTTAAGCTCGCTTTCTAATCAATTACCATCATATTGCAGAGGACTTAATACTTCTGTTGTTCATGTGATCTCCCCTAAATTTTCAGAATGTTTGTGCCCTAATGAACTGAATCCTTGTCCATGCTACTCGGAAATTTTGCTTGTTGTTGCCTGTTAGTCCTTAAAATGGAGATTATTAATCACGGGCCTAGCTAACAAGATCAAATAGAAGAAACTAGCTAAGAAAATCTTTCCTGTTCAACTTATTCAATTGATTGTGAGATCAGGTTCAAATAAGTTGTTTTCTAATCCAAATCCTTCACCGCTGTCAACGTGTTAGCCAGAGAATTTGATTAGTAAACCATCTGACAGAAGTAAAAGATACTCTTTACGAATAGAGGCAATAGCACATTAGCAAAGATTCCATGGACCACTTGTAACAGGTTAACTTTTAAAGTGAAGCTACCAACACCTACCTACGTCCTACAGCACCTACAAAAGCAGAGCAAAGCTCTAGAGGATATTACCTCATTTTTTCCAGGTAAGATTGGTTTCCCGAATAGAAGTTCAGCAAATATACAACCGACGGACCACATGTCAACAGCTGGGCCATACTTTGTGGCTCCAAGCAACAACTCCGGAGGTCTGTCCGAGATTATAGTATATTAGTCTAGAAAGAGCAGAAAAATTCATAGTGCTACAGTGATACAAGAAAAGTAAGAAGCAGAATGCTTTAACAGGCTTTAGATTTACCTGTACCAGAGAGTAATAACACGATTTGTCAGATTAGCATTGTGATCACCAGAAAATGACCGTGCTAAACCAAAATCAGCAAGCTTCAGATTTCCTTCATTATCTATCAGAAGATTAGAGCCTGCAAACATAAAATGAAAGGAAACAAGAGTCACGAGCTTCCAGTAACACTTGCAAAGATCAATATGTTACATACAGAGAACTAAATGAAAAGTAACCTTTGATATCTCTGTGAAGAACTTGATTAACATGGCAGTAATGAAGACCAGTAAGGAGTTGCTTCATGTAGCACTGGAAAAAGTAATATCATCAATAAATGTGCAGTGAGTAGACGGTCATCACAATCAGAAGAAGCATAAATATTTTTCTGCTATCTAGGCTTACGATACTTTAATCTGCGGAATTGTGAATCTCAACCCTGGTCGATCGGCAAGTCCAGTCAAGTCATGATCCATGTATTCAAAAACCATGTAGATGTTTCCCTTGTACTTGTTATTATCTGTTCCTGAAAGAAAATTGAAATTCATGAATGTTAATTTCTGCAAACATTGGAAAGGAACTTCACTATCAATAAGAAAATTCTTAGCTGGAATACCTAGCTTCCCTATTTCATCCCCTTCAGGACCTAGAAGAGAATTTCATGTCAGAACTGACAATAAGGTTAACCAAACTTAGGCAAAGTTTCAAAAAATATAGCAGTTAATATTAAAAGACAAAGTACCTTGGGAGGTTACTATCTCTTTAAGCTGAATGACATTTTCATGTTGCAATTTCTTTAGAATTTTAATCTCGCGGATGGCTGTTATTGGGAACTGCAGAAATAAGCAAAATTTACCATATTATCAATTTCAGGCCTGCAATCCATTAGTCAAAATAAGCTCTAACATTTAAAAGGGATAAATACAAATCTAAAGCAGTGTGATGATTGGGGAAAAGAACTGTACCCCCTCCTTCTCATTGTCCATACGTATCTTCTTCAAAGCAACAATCTCCCCAGTTGCCTTTTCTCTGGCCATGTACACTTGCCTGGAAAAAAGCAACAGTGACAATCATGCTAAGCATACAAATCATGAAGCAACCATTGAAATATCAACAAATGCAAAGTTGGGGGAGTCATCTCTGAATTGAATCAACTTCATCTAGTCACCAATTACTATAGTTGCAATATGATCCCAAGCAATAATGACAATTGCATCCTTATTACATGACATGGCCATTTACTATCAGTAAATTATATTTTTAGTAACAAAAACAAAAACCAGGGACGCACTAAGCTAGTGCTGGACATTACAATGAGACGCCGCCATATGAAAAGAGAAAGAAGATGCTCCCCTGTACAAAATTACTCCTGTAGTGAGTCAATAAAATCTATCATGCAATTTCATCATACAAATCTGTAGATTGCAAGAAGATGCCAGCAGGCCTAAACATCTGTATTTTAGAATCTGAATTGAGCTAGTTCTGCCAAACACCTAAAGTTCCTCTCTTTCCATAATATCCAACAGACACATACTGGGTTAGTCCTCCAATACTTCTTAAGAGACTTATGAAAGCTGCAACTCCACCGACCATCCAATAATTGTCTGATTGACTGTGCCATTATCAATGCTGCCCAAAAATGTCCAAGAACAGGTCCCACGACTGTCTTGCTGTAACACTTTTTGATAGGAGTAGGTGCTTGCTAGGGCTGGGCAGTTTTCATTCTTCATTCAAAACTAACAAGTGTCCGCTCGGGGATTTCTGCCTTGTTATCAAAAAGGGAGTTGGGTAAAGCAAACTCTCTCCTTGGAGGACACGGGCTTAGTCAAGTTTAGTTATCTATTCAAACAAGTTATACAAATTACTAATAGATTGAATAAAATCTTAAAGTATACCATGTTTAAGGTATTACTCAGTAAATACATTATATATCTTAACTTAAGATTGACTATTCTAGCTTAATTCAGATTAAATTTATTTACAATGCAGGAACAAATGGGCTGCTATCCACATAAAGAATGCAACTTTATATGGGGCTCTTGATTTCCATATTATCTTCTACGGACACTGGGGGTAGTTGTTTGTTCCACTGTTTAGCAACTTGTAACATGACATGACTGAGAATAAATCATAGTATTGCCCTGTTGCATGACTTTCACCTGGCCTTTAACCATCCTTACCACCATAATTCAACTAAACCAAGAGCTTTTCCAACTTTGCCTCGAGTATAGTGCGGATAAATTTGGAAAAAAAAACTCTTACATCTTCCCCGCAAGACAAGACACAAAAAAATAAGAAGAAAAGCACGAATTAACTCTCCTCAGAAGCCATAACACACCTGCCTGTTATCAAGCCACTTTCTCCTCATCTTGCCAATTCCACCCTCCCTTCCTCTACCCTAGCTCCCATTGCCACCCCGATACCCGCCCTAGCACCCCCACCATCCATATTTGCCTCCCCCGCCGCTTCCATCACTTTCTCAGCCCAGTACAATTTTCTATACCCCAACCCTACAACTCTCCAACTAGCTAGTGCACCATCTAGCAATCATTTCCCTGCCCTACGCGTGACTTCTTTTCACCAGAACAGCCCCAATCCAAAACCACCTCCCCATATGCACATCCCATCAACCTCTCTACCGTTATCCAACCGCCAGATCCTAGCCACAGCCCATTCTTTCCAAACGTTTTAGTTGAAGAAGGATGAAAGAGGTCAGAACACACAGGATCTGGCTATTTGAAGGACAAACAATTGTTTCCCAAAAAATATATCTTTTCTTATTTTTCGATAAGCAAGCAAAAGTTCTATCGAACAACAGACCACTGACACTGTCTTTATGCGAGTACTTCGTGGAAACCTTACCAAAACTCAGTTCCTATCTGAACTATGAGATTCCAAACAAAACAGAGCCTTGTTCAAACCCAAAACCATGCCAAAAATAAGAACTGAATCGACTAATCAGCTTCAATATGGTTAGAACGAAACACAACTAAAAAGAACAAAAGGCGACCTTCAATAACATTTGTAAGTTCAGATACAAAGGGCTACATAAGAAATAACATTACATATTCTTGAGGCATGAAAAGAAAGACGTTAAGTCAATAACGTGGAAAAAAAACCTTGTTTGATAAATGGGACAGCTATTTTCCGGGCATGCCTTTTGCTCAATAAGTCTTTATATAAGCTTCACATGGCCTATTTCCAACAGATTAATTCAATGGTCCAATCGCTATTTTCACAGAAAACAAACTCAATAACAACCTAATATCAGATCATAAAGCAATGGCATTACAACAAACTAAGACAAAACCACAATAAAAGATTCTCATTTACCCACAAAGAGTACAAGAGCAAAATACAAAAATAACATACCAATGAACCAATTAAAAATGTACCAAAATCTCCTATTTTCTATTTAATGAGGCAACAAAGCAACCCATTCTTGTCGATTAATAAAAAACACCGACAAATAAAGCAATAATTTATCCAAATAAGAGGCAAACAAGAGAATGTAAATTTCTAGGGGGGGAAATAGCTGAGCAACAGACCCATAAGTTCCTTCACCAACAAAGCAACCCATCCTTCTCGATTAATAAAAAACACCGAGAAATAAAGCAATAATTTATCCAAATAAGAGGCAAACAAGAGAATGTAAATTTCTAGGGGGGGGAAATAGCTGAGCAACAGACCCATAAGTTCCTTCACCGATTTGTTCAAGCTTTTCGAAGCAGTCGACACTTCGAGAACCCCACAATGGCGATTCTTCAAGATTCAGCTGACCATAAGCAGCCACTGCCATCTTCTGTTGTACCTTTCCTCTCTCTGTTTGTGTACAACGACACTTTGCCTGATGAGCTATTGAACAACAATGATTGGTGTGGAGTTGATAGAGAGGAGGAAAGTTCAATTCAAAAATAGGGAACGCTAATGGAGGCGGCTTGGGATTACTTTGCAGCTGTGAAGTTGCGGGTTTTTCTTTTTTTTATTTGCTAAGAGAACTTACATAGGGCTTTTTTGCTAATTTACATAGGATGAGGGATTGCTTTGTCATTTGAAATAAACTTCGTTTTTATACTTTTTTCCAATTTTTTCTCTTTTTCTATTTTAATCAACAGAATTTTGTTGTTATACTATACATCCTTTTTCCTACAGTTTTTTCATTCCTTTTTTTATTGGAAAGGGCGTGTTAGAGAGCGTAATGATCCGACTGGTCGTTTTGAGCTTATATTGGTGATAAATAATTAGTACACGTGAAGTTATATTTAGCTGACAAAGCATGATACGTGGAGCAATGAGAGAATGATAATTGGCATATTACGTTTAAAGGATGTATGAACTACAACACGTACGAGTCAATCACCTACGGGATAACAGGGATTAACGGTAAAATCTAAACAGTTACTGAAGAGGCACGAGCTGAATGATCAAGACAGAAAATCGGGAAGATTCATGAACTTACAATTAATAAGGAAGGGGAATCAAAATCGATACAGAATCTTGATGTACAGTTACGATTACCAATTGTAATGGATCATTAAAGTCATTTAAAACTCATAATGATTCCATCATAAATGATAGGAAACATTATATTTGTAAACTCCTATATAAGGGGAGAGAATTTCATTTGTAAAGACACGTTCTGAGTACTATTAGAATATAATCACTTTCTCTTGCTTATTTAGTACAATCAATTATTATTTTTTCTGTAATATCTTTTTGTCAATTTTATTTCCTTTCAAGTGAATTATTGAAAAAGTAAGAAATTTCTTGGTTATAGTAAACCGTGTTCTTCTAAAATAGTCTTTGACTAAAAATCTTATTTTTTGGTTAAACAAATTGGTTCCGCTACCGAAATTCTGATAATCTATCTACTTTCCAAATCCTTCTTTCTCACAACCAAATCATGTCAACTGTCAACGACAATAACCAACAGGAGGGAGGATCTTCAATTCCTACACCACAAGAATCTCCACGTCATTCTCGAGAAGGAACACCTGAAAGATCCGCATCTCACACAAATGAACAACATGGAGATGAACAAACCGTCGAGCAAGATGCCCTGAAACAATTGATTGTTGAGCATGTGAACAATTCTCTCCAAGCTTTTGTGAGGGGATTTCCAACTGCACCACCAACTCCTCCCCCAAATAATACTGCAATCATAGAAAATCCACGCTCGGGGCTTGTCAATTCAGGAAGCGGGGGAACTCCTAATAAATCACATGATGGGAGGCCAGGTACACCAAATAATTCTGACTTACAAAATTTGGTACTAACTTTTATAGAAACAGATGAAAGAGCAAAACGACCACATTGAACATATACCTGGTGTACCACCAGTGATTAAGGGAGTGCATATTAAATATTCACAACAACCTTGGAAGTCGAGCGCAGCCCCACTGCCCATTCCTAAGAAGTTCGAAATGCCTGACATCTCAAAATATAATGGAACAACTGACCCACGGGAAGCGAGTTTGTCAAGTTTTGGAAGAAGATAGTATAACGTTTGATGATGCAGATGCAGATGGCTTGATGATTCCTCACAATGACGCCATGGTAATATCCTTACTTGTACATGATACTAATGTAAAACGAGTTTTGATTGACCCAGGTAACTCCGTGAATATCATTCTTCTACGAGTGGTGAACAAAATGCAAATTGACGACAAGATAGTACCATAAGCACGTTCCTTATCTGGATTCGATAATTCAACTGTTATTACGAAAGGGGAGATAGTGCTAACCACATTTTCATAAGGAGTTATCAAAGATACGAAATCCCAAGTAATAGACACGGACATGGCTTATAATGTGATTCTTGGGAGACCATGGATTCATGACATGGATGTTGTACCGTCTACATTACATCAAGTTATTAAGTTTCCTTTGAAATGGGAAATTCAACAAATCCGATGAGATCAACAAGTTTCTAAGAATATCAATTCAGTGGTGGATTCACACAAAGCAAGAAAAGATACAAAAAAGAATCTCGTTGAAGACGTGGTAAATCAGATTTCATCTGAAAGTGGATCAAGGCAAACAGATGTGGATTCAAGACCGGGTGTCATTCAAGAACCAGGGGAAAATAAAAACATCAAAACAACAATTGAAGAGCTCTGAAGCTGTTGTTCTATTCGAACAATGGCCAGACCAAAAAGTTTATATTGGAGCGAAGCTGAGCTCAGAAATGAGAGGTAAGTTAGTTGAATTTTTAAAAGCTAACACAGATTGTTTTGCATGGTCGCATTCAGATATGACAGGTATACCTCTGGAGGTGATGACTCACAAATTGAATGAATATCCATCATACCTACCTGTCAAGCAAAAAAAGAGGAAGCAAGGCTCTTTCAAGAATCAAGTGATTCAGGATGAGGTACAAAAACTCTTAAAATCGGTTCAATACGGGAGGTAAAATATCCAAACTGGTTAGCTAATACTGTGGTAGTTCCAAAAAAGAATAGTAAATGGCGGGTTTGCGTAGATTATACTGATTTAAATAAAGTTTGCCCAAAAGATTCATTCCCTTTACCACATAAAGATCAATTGATTGTTTATACCGCATGTCATGAATTGTTGAGTTTTTAAGATGCATATTCAGGTTATACCAAATAAAAATGGATCCCCTAGATGAGAAAAAAACTTCATTTATTACAGACAGGGGGACTTATTGCTACAAAGTTATGCCTTTTGATTTGAAAAATGCTAGGGCCACATATCAAAGATTGGTGACCAAGATGTTTCAAGAATATCTGGGAAAGACTATGGAAGTCTATATCGATGATATGCTAGTCAAATTTGCACAAGCATGAGATCACTTTCAACACCTTTCAAGCACCTTCGAAATTCTCCGCGAGTATAATATGAAATTAAATCTAGAAAAGTGTGCCTTCGGCGTGGATTCAGGTAAATTTTTAGGTTTTCTTGTATATGACAAGAAGAATAACAGCTTTGGAAAGATTTAATTCCAAATCTTCGGAGAAAAATTTTAAGTTCTTTTCAGTATTGAAAAAGCAAAATCAGTTTGAGTGAACTTGTGAATGTCAACAAGCCCTCAAAATTTTAAAAGCTTATTTGTCAAATCCAGCTCTGCTGGCTAAACCAGAAAATGGAGAGAGGTTACTCATCTATCTCGCAGTATTAGAAATGGCGGTAAGTGCAGTTTTAGTACGAGAAAATAAACGTAAACGATCTCCAATTTATTATGTTAGATGCTGAGACTCGATATCCTCACTTAGAAAAACTTGCTCTAGCATTAATTATGGTATCTAGAAAGTTGAGACCTTATTTTCAATGTCACCTTATCTCTGTAGTAACTGCTTACCCTCTAAGGAATATTCTGCATAAACAAGAATTGTCTGGAAGGTTAGGTAACTGGGCTATAGAACTCAGCAAATATGATATTATGTACCAACCTAGAACTGCAATAAAATCACAAATTTTAGCAGATTTTGTAGCGGATTTCAGCACAATAATAATTCCTGAAGCGGAAAAGGAACTACAAGTATTTACCGAATCTAATCTAGGTACATGGATTCTATTCACTAATGGCTCCTCGAATATCCAAGGAGCGGGTTTAGGTATTGTCTCAATCCCCACCTTCGGGAGAAAGTATAAGACAAGCAATAAAATATTATCCCTTACTAACAATGAAGCAGAGTACGAAGCTGTGATTGCAGGTTTGGAACTGGCACGAGAATTGGCTATAGAGCAAATCGTAATTAAAAGTGATTCCCAGCTGGTGGTTAATCAGATGCAAGAGACTTATATAGCTAGAGAGGCATGAATGCAACAATATTTGAAAAAAACATGAGAATTGGTAAGACAATTTCAATCATGGAAAATTGTACAAATACTTAGGAAGGAGAACGCGAAAGCAAATTCGTTTCTTGCATTAGCTGCGGAAATAACAAATGCAGAAAATGCTATCGTAATATATTTGTTTCATTCAGCACTGGACCAGGATAAAAATAAGGTAAATTTCAATAATTTAACTTGGGACTGGAGAAACAAATTTGTTAATTTTCTGCAGTATGGAACCTTACCTGAAGACAAGAAAGAATCTCAGCTACTTCTACGAAAAGCTACCCGTTACTTCTTAATTCGAGGAAATATATATCGAAAAATGTTCAGGGGACCTTTAGCAAGACGTCTCAGACCTGCTCAGACAGAATATGTGATGAGGAAAATACACGAAGGGCATTGCGGAAACCACACAGGAGGAAGATCCTTGGTAAAAACTTTAATTAGAGCAGCATACTACTGGTCAAGAATGGAAGAAGATGCAGAAAATTTTGTGGCAAAGTTGACAAATGCCAACGATATGGCAATAACATGCATCGCCCAGCGGAGCTATTACATACGTTTATTTTCCCATGGTCATTCATGAAGTGGAGGATGGATATCGTGGTACCATTACTACAAGCTAAAGGAAGGGTACGATTTTTGTTAGTATTAACAGATTGTTTATCCAAATGGGTTGAGGCATGAGCCTTTAAACATATGCGAGAAAAGGAAGTCATGGACTTTATTTGGCGAAACATTATATGCTGATTCAGAGTGCCAAGAGAAATCGTATGTGATAATGGCCCACAATTCATAGGCACGAAAGTCACATAATTTTTTCAGAGTTGGCAGATCAAACGAATAACTTCCTCACCTTATCACCCCGTGGCCAATGGACAAGCTGAATAAACAAATAAGGTTATTATTAATAATTTGAAGAAAAGAATAGAGGAATCAAAAGGCAAGTGGCCCGAGGTATTACCAGGAGTATTATGGGCTTATAGAACGACAACAAAGACAGGTACGGGAGAGACTCCATTTTCACTTGTTTATAGTGTGAAGCCTTAATTCCAGTTGAAATAGGTGAGCCAAGTATGAGATTTACACAAGCAGTTGAGGAATCAAATGATGAGGAGATGAGAACAAATTTAAATTTACTCGAGGAAAGAAGAGAAGCGACTCTAATAAGAATGGCAGCTCAAAAGCAAATTATTGAGCGATACTACAACAGGAAAGCTCATCTCAAATACTTCAAGATTGGGGACTTTGTTCTCAAAAAGGTTTTTCAATCAACAAAAGCAGCCGGTGCAGGAAAATTGAGTCCAATTTGGGAAGGTCCTTACAAGATCCGAAGTATCTCTGGGAAAGGTGCTTATGAGTTGGAAACCATGGAAGGCAAGGTACTACCTTCAAATTGAAATGTTGTTCATTTGAAGAAGTATTACTTCTAGGCAAAGGAAGTACCCACAATCAGGTATCGATCAACTGTGATTTTATTTTGTTCTTTTAAATTATACTAACAGTTTTAGATGAAAGGAAAAAAGCTAGACAACACCAAATGATGATATTAGATCCGAAAGACACACATAATACATAATTATTCCCGGTTTAGGTTACAACTTTTCTGATGGAAATAAAAAGGGTTAAGCAGTCATCATCTAAATGTATACCTCTGAGTCCCGTATGTATTTTCCTTTTCAGGAAATGGACCAAATGGAAGGAATAATCAAGTGCTCGGAATTTCATACTTCAAATATCTAACACTTGGGGGACTGTAGATATGAAGGCAAAGAAGACTAAAAGTCAGAATTCAAGCATGGATCAACCTAAAAGTCAAAAGTCAAGAGCTAATCAAGAGCGAAAAAAACAAGCATGAGTCAAAAACCTTTCAAGTTCTTCGAGTTTTTAGGTTAAGGGCAATAATTAGTCATGGGTTACTAGATAGACCTAAAATTTTGAAACCTGTTACAAAGAAAACATTTAAGAAAGAGTTGTAGATGTTGTACAAAAAGTTATTTGTATACATGAAAAGTGTTATATAAAATTTGAAAGTACAAAGCATGAAACTTCCTCAAATTATTCATGAAACTTTTGCGAAGTATTCCTTTTTCTACTTCTTTCATATATTTACATCAATATGAAGTTGAGACGTCTTCTTCAGTAGTGCCGTTTGTCCCACCATTCAGGTCGAAGCCTTCCTGGCTAGCCCCCATCAAAGTCTCGAGGCGGGTATTCAAAAAAGGCCAACTCACATCGAGTGTCAACTTATATCCAAGAGCTTCATAATCTTTCTCCCACTGGTCAATCTCGGCCTTCAGCTCTTCTTTCTCAACTATAGAACTATCATAGGATGTCTTCAAAGGGGCGAGGGATCTCCCCAATAACTTGATCTCATCAGAAGAGGCACAAAGATCTTCTTGAGCTTGGGTAAGTGTTTGAATTAACTCTCCGACATAAGTCTCCTTCTGGTTAAGAAGTTCTTTTAAACCCTTTATCTCTTCTGTGGCTTTAGAAATCTACTTCGCAAATGAAGACTCAAGGATATCCTTATCTTTGCCAACTTGACTTGAAGAATTTTTTTCAATTGCCAATTCTGTCGCAATCATCCTCGCTTGTTATTCCAAAGCACACTTCTCTTAAGCTAAATCTTCCTTCTCCAATTGAAGACCCTCATATTGCTCCTTCCAGTTGTCAGCTTCAGTATGATAATCAATGATTTGCTGCTCAGTATGGACAATCCTTTTGATAAGCTATGTGCCATCAAATTGATCTATAAAGGAAAGGAAAGAATTTATGATTAAGCAAAAGTAAATAACCATAAAGAAAAGAGAATTAAAACCCGAACCTTCAGAGATGAATGAACAATATTATTCATCCAAGTTAAAGAACTATTACTTTCCAACTTTGCCTTCTCTACCGGGCCAAGCAAATGCTTCAACCATACATCAACTTGACCAAATTTTTTCAGCAAATTTCCACTCTCAGGGACTTCAATGGTAATCTTCTTCATTGCTTTACTTCTATCAGATTGACCAACTTCTGCATGAGAAGTAGTAGCAATTGGAATGGTCGAGGAGGTGGAAGCAGTCACGAGGGAAGCAATAGCAACAACAGCAGGTAGGGTAGTTTGAGAATGAATGGAGACTGACATTGGAAGAGAAGCAAGAGGCAACTCTTCAGAAACTGGACCAAAGTCTTCATTATCAAAACCAAGGGTAAACAACTTATCAGTAGAATCACGAGGAGGAACATTCATTTCTTCATCGAAAATCACTAATGGAGCACTTTCGGGCTCATCTAAAAGCCTAGAAGGGACTAGCGGTGCGCATTCGGTATTTCGGTTTGGTATTTAAGAATTTCGATTTATCAATTGTGTATACCAAATACCGTACCAAAGTATTTCAGTATAGTTCGGTATTTATTATTTTGGTTTCGGTATGGTTTCAGTTTAATAACGAAATGATGTTGTCGGGTGTCAACAAAATGCCTTAATGGCTGTTGTTGTCTAATAAAATTACAAAACAACGAAATGCTGCTATCAAGGACTCAAGTGTCAACGAAATGCCTTAATGGCTGTTGCTGTCTAACAAAATTACAATACAACGAAATGGGCTTAACTTAATTCTGTTGTCTAACATAACAACCTAATTCACTGTAATGGCTTAACTTAATCCACCATTCAAAAATGCAGAATTAAACATAGTGCAATGTAGCACTGTAGAATTAACATAGTGCAATGTAGAATTAAACACATTGCAATGTAGAATTAAACACAGTGAATTAACTTAATCCACCATTCAAAAACACATAACATAATAATGCATCACTGTAGCAGCATTAACAGGCTGCAAATCTTTTCTCTGAAAATGGCCTTAAACACAATGCAATAACAGTAGCAACAGAATTAACAGTAGCAGAAATGCAGAATTAGTGTTCTAACAATAGCAGCAGTGCAACAAAAACAACATAATTAATAGTAACAACAGACTTTAATTCTTAAATATGGATTTCAGGAAGACGCTCAAGACAATGCCTAATATGCTTTCTTAAAGAACATCAGCCTTATAAAAACAACTCACATTACTTAGAGCAATTCCAGAAAGAAACACCTTCTAGTACTATGGTTTAAAAAGATATTCTCTTTAAAGTATGATACTGAAATTCTACACATAAACACACAAAAAAGGGTTCGAAATGAATTCTGGATGATTAATGAACCACTGCAAAATAAATCGCAACTCAGTTCTAAAACATCTCTGTTATTTTTGGTTAATGTCTTCATTTTCTATGTATAGCTTCAATTCACAAGCACAAAACCGATGCCAGAAGCTAATATTGGAAATTTTTGGCTAAGTAAAATGTATCCTAATAATTATGGCCATATTAGTGCTAAGAATCATAATTGTTAAGGACATCAAGCAGAGACAGATCCAACGTTTGAACCAAAATGAAAATGAAGAACATTTGAACCAAAACTTACTGTCTTTAAAGAACATACCTGGTGAAATACGTAGCTCTTTTACCTTTTTCTATTTCTCTTTTGGTCATTTTTTTAGGCCTCAATAATCTGGACAACCACCTATTCAGAAGTTCAGATTCTACAAGCTATAATCCACACGTTGGAAGGAATCTTAGAGCACAGAATATTAAATCACAGGCCATGCCGAACATATATTTTGATGACTCAAATAAGCAATTAATCCACAACTACTAAAAAACTACAAATATACTACGTCAAAGTTTTATTAACCAGAACCAAAATGAAGTAAAGTACCTGAAGAAGATTTTGAGTTTTTGACTACTCCCAAAGGGCACAATGGCTTAGAGCTGGTATATTAGCATCCGATCTCTTTCTATATTTGGTCTTCGTTTTGCCCGGAATTTGTGAAACTATCGTAATGTTAATGCTAAACCCTAAACCGAAATGAATTTCTGAGGAGTGAGGAGTGAGAATTGTGACTAGTTGACTGCCTAATGCAGTATAATGCTAATGCCCTAATTGAATTAGAATAGAGAGTGGTCTTGGGGCTTGGGCAGTTGGGTTGGGGCGCTGGAGACCTGGAGTGGGCTGAAATATATTAAAAGTTTTTGGGATGGGGCGCTGGGCAGAGGTCCAACTTAAAAAAAAGGCTTTAAAAATTCGGTAATTCGGTATACCGTAATTTCAAGATCCTAATACCGAGGACCGTACCGTAATACCAAAATACCAAAAATATAATACCGAATTAGACCGAAATACCAAAAATTGAAATACAGAATTAATTCGGTTCGGTTCGGTTCGGAATTCGATTTTTCAAATTTTATGCCCACCCCTAGAAGGGACTGAACTTGGGTGACTTCATCATCATAAATAATGTGCCTCCTAACCCGAGGCCTACGAACTAAAGAACCCTCTTCCTATTTTTCTTCACCTTCAGATCCACGGGCTCCGTCCACTTTTTTTTTTTCTGATGAAGAGCTCAAAATCCTCTCTTGAGCAAGAGATACAGAAAGTCTTGAAGAAGTAATACACGCAGGACTGACACCACCAATAGGAAATCCTAGCCAAAAGAGGAAAGCTAGAAACTCCTAAGTTAAGATAAAGAGAAGATGAAGAATTAAAAAGGAAGGGTACCATGTGTTTTGACTTTCCATCCAAACCTATGAGAAAGGTATTTCCAAGACCTTCTCCCCATAGGAGCAACTGATAATAACTTTTCTACCCAAGCATAAAAGTTAGGGATCTCCTCAAAAACTTCCATGATTGCTGAAAAAGTAGACACATGAGTATAAGTTTTTCTTTATTTTTAATAAAGAGAAGGAAAGATAAGGTAGAAACACTTACGTGCAAAATTTCACTTTTCTGGAAATGACATATTCTCTTCACCCACCAAAGCACTTGTGGGAGCAGCAACAAAGCTGGCATACAAGCCATGCTCTATCATCCTCAGGGCTAACCAATACCCTCTTACTTCTGGCCATGAGAGTAAATACCCCTTCACGAAATAATTTAGGGGAGTAAAGATAAAGCAAGTGATGAAAGGTGAAAGGCAAGGAAGACAGGTTGGATAGATATTGAAGGCATGCAACAACCCTCCAAACAATGGGACCAATCTGTCCTAGGCATACATTAAAGAAGCGACAGAATTCAATAATTATTGGGTCAATATGTGGTCTAAATCCTAAAGTGAAAGGGTATGTGTAAATAAAGGAATAGCCAGCCTGATATGAAATTATTCTTTGGTTTGAACCAGGAACTAAAATTGAGAATTCAGGTTTCCAGTATCATTCTCTTCAAACAAGAGAGATCAAACCAGTGGTAATTTCGGTAGGATAAAGATCGGCACGATCATGGGAGGCTAAAGAAGAAACTTGGTTCCTAATCGTTTCACAATCAGATGAGAAAGAAAATTCTTGCGGAACGATTTCATCAACCGTTGGTTCACGTATAGGCTCACTTGATTCCCTATTTATAGCAGAAGATCTAGGGGTTAAAGAAGCCCTAGGTTTAGAAGAAGAAGGAGTAGGAGTATTGGTTTGAGAAGAAGAACCACGAATGGACAACGATCCTAAACTACATAGTCTGCTACCTCTTCTACTCCTAACATGAGCAGATGAAGGAGCAAGTTCATCAACAACTACTACTTTGCGAGGATCAGGATTTGATGAAGACATGGTTGTATAAGGAATTAACATAGCAATATATGCTGAAAAAGAAGGACGAATAAAGAAGAAGAGCACTGTAGAATGAGGGTTTCGTAAAATCGAAGGCATGTGAGGTATTTATAAGAAGAAGTAACCATCATATAAAGTAAGTCATGATGAAGCGTCATAATGAAACCGTCACTTCATGACTGACGCAGCCGTAGAAAAGCCCTAAAAATGCTGAGAAGCCACAAATCCAATAATCGAAAGCCACATGGAATATGCATTAAATGGAAGTGGCATACGACGCGTTGATTCTGAAGAAATCACAATGATGCTTGGGAAACAGCGGCAAATGATTCCCGCCAAAAATACATACTACTTTCCAAATATTCAATTGTAGAATATTCGGTAAGTGGGGGGACTATCTGTATTGGTGGTAAGTAATTGGTACACGTGAGTTATATTTAGCTGACAAAGCATGATACATGGAGCAATGAGAGAATGACAACTGGCATATTACGTTTAAAGGATGTATGAACCTAACAGGTACGAGTCAATCACCTACGAGATAATGGGGACCAACGTTCAAATCCAAATAATTACTGAAGAGGCACGAGCGGAATGATTCAAGACAGAAAAGAGGAAAGATTCATAAACCTACAATTAATGAGGAAGGGGAATCAGAATCGATACAGAATCTTTATGGACAGTTACGATTACCAATTATAACAGACCATTAAAGTCATTAAAACTCATAATGATTCCATCATAAATGGTAGGAAACGTTATATTTGTACACTCCTATATAAGGGGGAGAATTCATTTGTAAAGACACGTTCTAAGTACTATTGGAATATAATCACTTTCTCTTGCTTTTTCAGTATAATCAATTACTATTTTTTCTATAATATATTTTTATCAATTTTATTTTCTTTCAAGGGAATTATTAAAGAAGTAAGGAATTTCTTGGTTATCAGTAACCCGTGTTCTTCAAAAAATAGGCTTTGACTAAAAATCTTATTTTTTTGGTTAAACAAAGCTCTAACGCGTTGTTCGGAGGTTTGAGGCCTTGAGTAGCTTCTTTTCATGTATTACGACTCATACATGTGGTCAGAATTAAATTTTGGGATATTTGATCACGCTCAACTATGTCTTCTATAAAGACTAAACGGGCGTTGCAAATATAAATCTGNTTCAGAGTTGACTTGGAAAGAAAATTCTAAATTCGAAAGCTTTAAGTTGGAAGAGTTGGCTAGGGTTTGACTTTTGAGTAACCAACTTTGAAATAGGTATTTGAAGGTTCCAATATGTTCGTGTGATGATTTCGGACTTGGCTGTATGTTCGGGTTTAGTATCGGGTGATCCGGGGCATTTCGGTGCTTAGTATGGAATGTTGGCATTTTGAAGGTTTTAGAATTTCTTAAGTTTGATTTGAAGTGGACTTTGGTGTTTTAGATGTCCGTTTGAGGTTCCAAGTTTGGCGTCATTCCGGAATGTTTAAGTATGAATCGGATGCGTTCGTCAAAGTTTGAATGTTTGGAAGTTAAAAGAAAGGTTTCGATCGTCTATTCGTAGTTTTGATGTTGTTTGGTGTGATTTGAGGTCTCGAGAAGGTTCGTGTTACATTTTGGGACTGATTTGTTTAATTGGATGGGGTCCCGGGGGCCTCGGGTGTGTTTTAGAGGTGTTTCGGTTGTGTCGCGCTCTTATTTGATGTTTCATCGTCGTTTCTTTGGGAATAAAGGGAACTATATTGAGAAAACAACCTTTGATTTGTGATTTGATTGAACCATTAGATCCGTATTGTAATTACGGAGCCATAGCAACAAGAATCGTCGAATTCTGATGTCGTATGAGAGAGAGTTATGCCCATTTCCGTGTCGGACAAAATTGTTGGGTTCTGGTGTGAAGCTTTGTACTTCGCGAACGCGACGGAGGTCCCGTGAATGCGAAGGTCTCCCGCGAAGGCGATGAAGAAAAATCATCTGGACAGTGTTTTCAACCGAGAATTTTAGTATTTTGGGCATATCTTGAGTTCTAGAGCTCCATTTGATGTGATGTTTGCGGCGTTGTTCTTGTATAAACAAGGGGGTAAATATATGACCTTTATTTTGATGTTTCTCCATGATTATTTCCGTAGTTTATTATTTTTATCCCTGTTTGGATTGTAGAAATTAGGATTTTGAGCCTCAAATTTGAGAAATGGTAAATCCTTGATTTGAGGGTCGATTCATGGATGAAATTTGATGATTTTCTGACTATAGACTATATGAGTTATGGGTAATATTTATTTTCAAAATTTTCGGAATCCGGTATGTGTGTCCGAGGGTCGACTTTATTGACTTTTCGAGCGGAGTTGGTGATTATTATAAATTGATTTATTATGAGTATTAGAGTGTATTTTTATTGGTTTGCACATTGTTTGACTAGTTTTAGAGCGACGGGCATCGATTTGAGGTATCAGAGTGGCGTTGGAGCCGGTTCTAGGGCTTCAGAGTGAGGTAAGTCTCCTGTCTAACCCTGTGAGGGGGAATTTATCCCATAGGTCTTATATTCTTATGTGCTACATGTTGTGGGAGCCATGCACGTATGAGGTGAGGGGTGTCGGTGCGTATGCTAGAATTTATGAATTTGTCTGGGTAGACTTAGGTTCACGCCATGCTATAACTGTACTATTTGAGTTATTTTTGCTCGTTTAATTCCTTTATTTCGCGTACAACTTGAGATTGGACTTGCACAGGGTCATAGGCTCGCTATTTTAGAGATGTGACGAGCTACTAGATAATCCATGAAATAATTTGTGCTTCCGTTATGAAACTCTCCCGCATTATGTGTCATTGCTAGGTTTTCCTTAAATTTCATAACTCACACGTATATTCGTGAGTGGGGCCAAGTACCTGTTAAAGCTTCTTATTCTAATGGGATCAGTCTGTTCGTCTCGGCAGTATCATGTACCACACTCTTATGGGAGAGGGTCGTTCGCCTTGGTAGTATAATAGATGCATTTATGGTTCGTGTTGCTCGACCCTCGGCGGTGTACACGTTATGATGGAATTGGGCCGTTCGCCTCGACAATATCATATTCCTTTTGGGATTGGGCCATACGACCTCGGCATAATCGTGCGTTATATCGCTAGCAGTCCTAGTATTCACGAGATTTTCCTTCCACTAATGCCTTGCATTTTAAATGGTATTTCTTATTCATTTGATAATTGGCACTGGATATTTTCTGAGCTTTTGAGATAGAATACGAGATTGAGAAATTGACACCGTTAAAAGAAATTTTGGAAGATTGTGTTAGTTAAAGAATTAACCCACCACTACTGTTGTGCTTCTTATCTGTTTATGATTTACCTTATTGATCTATTGTACCACTAGTAAGTGTCGATGTCGACCCCTCTACACTACTTCTCCGGGGTTAGGCTAGATACTTACTGGGTACGCGTTGATTTACGTACTCACGCTGCACTTCAGCACTAAATTTGCAGGATCTAACATATTCATTTGGCGATTATCTTGGCTTGTAGGCGCAACTATTGAGGAGACTATATGTGAGTTGCATTCTAGGCTACACATCGTAGTGCATAGAGTCTCCATCGTACTATTTATCTTATTCTGTCTCATTTACATTCTAGACAAATGTTGTATTATTATCGTACTCCTTAGTAAATAATCATGCACTTGTGACACCGGGGTTTGGGGTATACTAGTTGATACTTACGGTTCTGTATATTATCATCGCCTTTCATTTCTCTTATAAACTACAAATTTTACATGTTACCGTGGATTTAAAGGTATAAATTTCCTTCCTTATTAAAATTTATGATTTCGGAAGTAATAAAATAAGTAATTAAATCGACCAATCAACATTGGCTTGCATGACGGTGGCTTTAGGCTCCATCACGACCTATAGTGGATTTTGGGTCGTGACAGCTTGGTATCAGAGCCCTAGGTTCACTTAGGTCGCACGAGTCATGAGCAAGTCTAGTAGAGTCTTGTGGGTTGGTACAAAGACATCTGTACTTATCTTTGAGAGGCTACATGGCTGTTAGGAGCACTTCATTCTTTATTCTTCGTCGTGCAATTTGATTCCATTGAAGCTCATACCTTCATTTCTTTTCTACTCAATCTTATGCAACGTGGAGCGCTGGTTATCAATTGGGCATCAAGGAGTTGTAATGGTACTGTAGATATGGTGCAGGATGTTTCTCCCTATATATTTGATTGGGACATTATTGTCGCATCGTGGAGGGATGTTCTGTAATTTTGGCACAATGTTAGTGTTGCCTACGGTTTCGCTGCTACGTACAATGTATTATAATGTTCATGAGTGGTTATCGCACATTGTTGGTATAAATGGTAGGGTGATTATTTGTGTGTCACGTCAATGAATTCCTCGGAAGGATGATTATTCCATCCATGGTTTGGAGGTTCGACATTTAATTCCTACAGAGGAAAGGCAATCAGACTAAGGATGTTCAGGCTTTGGTTGATGGAGTAACAAGACTTGATATTTTTGAGCGTGGTGGAATTCTCAATTGTGATGTGGTGTTGTCGTCCTTGTTTGAACGTATTAAGGTTCGGCGGTGTTATGGTCTTCTTTGATTTGCCTTCGGGGCAAGGTGTTGTGAAATGTGCCTGAGAAGCGGTTGTTAGAGATGGCGATTTGTAGCGGTTTCAGAATCGAATCGGTGTTTCTAATGTTGATGGCTCAAGAAAGATGATCTTCGAGGAGGCTTAGAGTTGGTAGCAAATTATTAGTTCAGGAGCTACAGAGATGGATTTTCATTTGAGGCAACATTTGGGTAGCTAAGGATGGGGAGGGACATGGTGGGAGGTGTCTCACGGTGGTTGAATTGCTAGCAGGTCAGTTGTGCACAACAGAGGTCGAAAAGTTTCTTAAGGCGATGGTTTAACCAAAGTGGGAGTGGAAAAGTAGCGTATGGATTCTATGGCAGGATACCCACGTACCTTGAGGAAGTTTAGAGCGATTCCGGAGTCATGGTGGAAAGTGACTAGGTCTAAGGACTTTATTTAGGAATGGTGGTTACCATACGGAGGAAGATTGAATATGGCAGAAAGGAGTTTGCTTGAAATGAAGAGGGGTGTGAAAACTTGATTGTCGTTTCGAATGCAACATGACTTTGAGTTTGGAACGTATTGTCGGACTTTTAGTTGATGTCAATGGGGAATGAACAAACTCTTACAGTTGTTGGACGAGCACATGCTCAGGAGGGTTTACTGATTTCGTGGTGGTTATACCAATGCAGCGTAGTTGGAAAATGTCGGTATGAAATTCCACAGGTGGGTTATCTCTTGTGTTCAGGTTAGCGGTTGCACGATTTTGATGAGTTTTCTACGAAGAGTTCTACTTACTACCCAGCAGGAGGTTGAGTACGTGATTGTGGCTGATAATTCGGGATGTTTTATGAAGAGTCTAACGAAGAATTTCGAGAGGTTTGGCGATATATTGGTGCGAGATCATGGTAATAGAGAAGGAGGAATCTTTGTGGATTCTACATTATGTGATGGTAGCTTATAGCTAAGTGGGGGAGCCCTACGATTAGATCACGTGGTTGTTTACTTGTGAGGTTTCTAATTATTGTTGCATTGATGGATCAATTATGAATAAGAAAAAAAAACATTAGGGGTAATTCGAGCAAAGAACTTGTTGAATGTGTGTTATATTTCGCATTATTGGTTCATGTTCAGGTTTTGGGAAGACTTAGAGTTTATGCTTCTTGTGGATGTGATGTACAAGGAAAAGAATTCATTCAGTTGCTTCTTTGAGAGGGTGTTCATGCGCTAGCATAGCATTGGAGTTTGATTATATTCGGGACTAGGTCAGAGTAGGTGACTCTCAACAACGGTTCTAATGGGTTCAAGAATTAAATTGCAGTGCCTAAGGATTTTGGGTCCGGTGTGCGGTTAAGGATCGAGTTATTGCAGTGGGTTATGAAAGGGACTTGGAGTGTTCTATGTGATCATCGGGTCTGCGGTGCAGTATTGGAGAAATGGGAGGAAACAACTTCAGATTCGTAGAGGATCATTCATGGGTGTACCAGTTGGAGGTGCTATTGTGCGCATAAGGAGGGTATGAGATGGTTCATGGGTATTGAGACGATGTGGTCTCGTGAATTGGGTCGCTCGGGATGAGTGTTGTTATGTCACTAGAATACCTGATGTACGGAGTATCCTCTGACACCTGTCTAAGAAGCCATGCGTGTCCTCTCCCTCTATACCACTGAAATATAGAGGCTGGAGTCTCCCAAACCTCTCAAATCGACGCTGCTCGTCATCAGGCATGACAGGAACCACATAGTCCTAAGCAACTGCAACCGGTTGGGCTAGTGGTGCCCCCGGTGTCTGGTGACCCTATATCACCTGCTCTGGTATGCGGGCGGCATGAGTCTGAGCACCTCCTCCGGCTTGAGAAGCGGCTGCTACGGCCGGAATAGAGACCGCCTGAGCAAGACTGGTGCACACGGTCAGAAGCTGAGCTAAGGCCTCCTGAAGGCCTGGAATCACAATGGGCACAGGCGATGCCTGAGCTGGTTCCACAGACTCATGCACAATTGGAGCCTTCTCTTGAACTGGGGCAACTAGTGGGTCTGCAGGTGTTGCCCTAGCTGCTGTGCGAGTTGCACCTCTGCCTCTACCGCGGCCTCAACCTCTCGCGACCCTGGCTGGTGGTACTGGTGGCTGTCCATCTTGCCCCGTAGTACGTGTCCTCACCTCTCTAAGAGAATAGAACAACAGAAATTCAGTTACCGGAATCAAATGAGTCCCACGACAAGAACTCAAGAATGTGAAATTTCCTAAAGGTTTGACAGCCTCTCGAAGATAAGTACAAACGTCTCCGTACTAATCCGCAAGACTCTACTAAACCTGCTCATGCCTCATGAGACTTATGTAACCTAGGCTCTGATACCAACTTGTCACGACCCAAAATTCTAACATGTCGTGATGGCACCTATCGATGGTACTAGGCAAGCCGATTTTTCAAAATACTTCAAATGTTTCACAAAAGATAAATCAAAGTTTTTATAAGGCAGAGTTTTCATAAAAATAGGAGTTAAACTCAAAATATAACGTGGAATAAATAGCCCCAAACATCGGGATGTCACCAAGTCATGAGCATCTAAACCACTAGTCTAAGAAATAGTGGCTACAAGAGTTTGTGTCTAAATGCCAATACATATAAGAAAGATAACAAGGAAGGAGAGACAAGGACTGTGAACGCTAGCAGCTACCTCGTGAATCTCTGATACTCGACCACGCAAGAGATCAACGTCCTCCGTGACCGGTTACACCTGGATCTGCACATGAAGTGCAGGGTGTAGCGTGAGTACAACCAACTCAGTAAGTAACAATAATTAATAAGGAATTGAGAAGCAGTGACGATCTATACAATTACAATCCATTTCAGCAATGAAAGTAGACATCATTCAATTCCGGCAATATAAGTTTAGTCAGTTGCACATTTACTAAGTTCAGGTAGACTAGCCACAACATTTTCCAGAAGTTCAGAACAATGACATAATTCAGCTAAGTGCAGCAACAAAGGAAGATAAATTCAAGCTCTCAGGGTAGCAGTCACTCAAGCTCTCAATAGCTCAACACTCGGCTCTCAGCCCTCAATACACACACTCAAAAGGTACTTGTGCTCACTAGGGGTGTACAGACTCCGGATGGGCTCCTTCAGCCCAAACGCTATATCACTGTGGCGTGCAGCCCAATCCAATCGTATCCGTATCCATAAGGCTCGTTGCGGTGTGCAACCCGATCTATATACATTCAGCCCTCAGGCTCGTTGTGGCGTGCAACCGGATCCATATACACTCACATAGCTCATAACTCGGCACTCAGGCCCTATCTCAGTCACTAACCTCTCCAGCCTCTCGAGCTCTCAGAAATCATACAAATCAGCCCAGACAGAGATAAATACAGGTATCAACAAGAAAATAAGAAGAAACAGAGATATGACACACAAGTAACACTGTGACTGAGTACAAGCCAACCATTAGCAGCTAATTCAACAAGTACACGACCGTTGCGGGTCCCAACAATGATATCATATGGCCTAATCATGGTTTCTAACATGAATGACAGTCAAATTTCTAGAAGACAGAGGGAACATGTAATTAACAATAAGTTATTTGACTTTACAATCTCACGAGACGGACCAAGTCACAATCCCCCACGGGAGCACGCCCACAAGCCCGTCACCTAGCATGTGCGTCACCCCCAAATAATCACAGCATACCAAATTCTGGGATTTCATACCCTCATGACTAGATTTAACACTATTACTTACCTCAAACTGCGCAAAATCCTACTCCGAAATGCTTTTGGCCCTTGAATCAGTCTCGAAATGCCCCGAATCTAACCACAAACAGTACGAAATAGTTAATATAGGCTAAAGGAATCATTACTATAAGAAAAACACAAAATTACAAGCCAAAATCCGAAATTGGCTCAACCCGACCCCCGAGCTCACGTCTCAAAATCCGACAAAAGTCACAAAACCCTAAAGCACATTCACTGACGAGTCTAACCATATAAATTTATCAAAATACGACTTTGGCCATCCAAATCCCCAAAATTCACACTCCAATTTCCCTAGCCCAAAAACCCCAAATTTCACCTCAAACACTCACCAAACAGGTGCAAAATCAGTAGGGAAACATCATTATCGAAGATAAATAGACACAAGTAGCTTACCTTAGTAATCACTTCAAAATCATCCAAAATCAGAATTCAAAATAGTGAAAATGGTGAAAAATCTCGAAGTCCCGTATTTATATGTTCTGCCCAGGCCTTTCGCACCTGCGGCCTTATTTTTGCACCTGCGGAACCGCTCCTGCGCAAAATTATCCGCACCTTCGGAACACACTAAAAACACCAGGATCGCACTTGCACTCCAGATCTCGCACCTGCGGAGTCGCTTCTGCGGCCCTTCGTCCGTTTTCGCGGAAATGACCAAATTTTCCTTTTTCGCATCTGCGACCCATCCTGGAATCTGCAAGCTCGCAAATGTGCATCCATTCTTGCACTTGCGCCCCCTGCCCTTCCTGGCCTTGGCTGCATCTGCAGCCTCTTATTCGCTTCTGCGGGTCCGCACCTGCGGTCTCCCCACCGCAGGTGTGAAACACCAGAATACCAGAAAACTCAGCAACCTTCCAACTCCAAAACTTGGTCTGTTAACCACCTGAAATCAGCTCGAGGCCCTCGGGTCCTCAACCAAACCTACCAACAAGTCTTATACCCCAATACGAACTTAGTCGAACCCTCGAATAAACACGGATTACACCCGAATTCACGCCTAATGAACTTCTAAACTTCCAAATTCCACAAACGACGCTGAAACCTATCAAACCACGTCCGATTGACCTCAAATTTTTCACACAAGTCATAAATGACACCATGAACCTACTCCAATTCCGGAAAATAAAATCCGACCCCGATATCAAAATTTCCATTGTTGGTCAAATTTGCCAAAATTCCAACTTTCGCCAATTCAAGCCTAATTCTACTACGGACCTCCAAGTCGCATTCCAGACGTGCTCCTTAGTTAAAAATCACCTAAATGAGCTAACAGAACAATCAAAATTAATCCGAGGCCCGTTTACACATAAGTCGACATCCGGTCGACTTTTTCAACTTAAGCTTCCAATTAAAAGACTAAGTGTCTCAATTCACTCTGACATCACTCCGGACCCGAACCAACCAACCCGATAAGTCATGTAACATCCGTAGAACACAATAGAAGTAGAAAGCGGGGAAACGAGTCTACAACTCTCGAAACGACCGGTCGGGTCGTCACATCTATATAAAAAACTCACTTCACACATGGCACATGGCACATGACTCACTACAGACAATCTCACTCCTCTCTCAATCAAACAAGTATTCACAAAGCCAAGAGATATATTAAGCATTAAGTACAAAGTGAACACAAGTCAAGCAAACGAGACATAAGAGTCATAACACATGCTATTAAAATCAAGGGAAGGTGAAACGCATGCCAGAACCTAAGTAAGCAACCATCAAACAAGTCAAAAGGTGCAAAACATATTATTTTTTCTCCTTTATTTCCTACATACTACTCTAAAAAAGATACTACCATGTTCGAGTTATATCCCATGAAAAAGAACCGAGGCACGAAATAAAAAACAGGGGCATTATTACACATAAGAAGAAAAAAAGACATGTTTTTATATTTTTTATTTTGTAATTTTTTTCGTATTTTTGTTGTCTAGAATCAAATTCCTCAAGAACACTGTCAAGGAGATCCATCGTTGGAAAAGTCCAAATTTTTTTTTTATAAAAAAAATCATCAATTAAACTAACACAACTAAAATAGCATAGAAAGTCATCCAGAAAATCTCTTCACTCCACACTTAAAATTGTGTATTGTCCCTAATGCACAACATAAATAATAAGAGAGTAAAAAAAACCCTGGTAGGCCAAAGGCCGAAGCACTAACAACTCATGGGGTACTCAGACTTCTCCCTGGATACTTTACTTTGTGCAGGCACCCGACACTTAGCTCTAACCATCTGGCTTGTTGTTGCATCATTCCAATGGATTTGCTTCCCATGCTCCTAAAATATAAAAAATGACACTGCAAAAATAATAATAACAAAATAATTTTAAAAACTAAAAATGAAATATAGCAGTAAATTTGAGTTGCCTCCTAACAAGCGCCTGATTTAACGTCGCGGCACGACCCGAACCACTTTCTGCTTCCACCTCGAGCTTATGAATTGGATCCCAAGTTTTGGTCCTTCTCTATGATCATGCTCTTGGGGCGGTGTAAAGCCTTGAAATCCAAAAATTAAATAATTCCTTATGCACTTTTTGGCTTTAAGAAGAGGAGTATCATCTTGCTTAGAGGGCCTTAAAATTTTCAAAATATATGACTTGTCTACCTCTTCCCTTGTCTCCTTTCTACGCTCTTAAGGATTCATTCTCATTTCATCATCCAAACACAATGTAGAGAAGTGTTTGGAATGAGGTACAACACGCTCAAATACATGAACTTCGAGATGTTCAACATCCATGTACCAATGACACTAGAGTCAACTGAGTATTTATCCTCAATGTCATCGGTTGACTCTAGTATCACGCCTTCAATATCGGCATCCTCAAATTTTAGTTGGCTAGGTTGTTGGTGTTCTGCTCTGACCTCCTCTATCAGAGTGTCAAATGTTGACTCTAATTCACATTATTTTTGGCTACTATCCACCATATTGACTTGTCGAACATTCAAAGCTTCCACCACTTGATTCACTTGAGCTTTCAAGTTGTTAATAGTTACATATTGCCTTTGTATCTGTAATTGTGTTTTATTATTTTGTTCCACAAGACACATTAACATATCCTTGATCTCCTTTTGATCAGCATCCCGATGTTCTTTGTTCCTCGTAACTTCACAAGTAAAAGTAGAACCATCATAATAATGGGTGGGGGAGGATAAGAAATATAAGCACAACCATAGAACCAGCATAATAAGGGGTGGGGGAGGATAAGAAATATAAGCACAACCATAAAAGTGATCATCTTTACCACCACACATATCACACACATTCCACACATGAGTTTGGGTTGATGCACATAACTCCCTTTCGAAAATATATTGATAATTTTGGCCCGAGTGTTTTCCTCCACAATATGCATAAGAAAGATCAAAAATAGAATTACCAACATCAAAACTCCCATGATTCGAAGATTACATGTTTCTCAAATCAATAAATAAAACTAAAATTAAAGAAAAACTCAAATACTAAAAGAAAAAGTTCAAACTTGAAACATAGCAATATGTACAGCTACTGCTAGGCCGTTAGTTCCCCGACAAGGATGCCAAAATTTGATCACGCCAACTCTAGTCCTAAAAAGGATAAGCGGTCACTGCAAATATAATCCGGTCTAAAAATCCGGAGTCAAAACCCACAGAGAACTAAGGTTTCACAATAATTGTTCCATATCACTAAGAAGACAAGCTCAAACAATTCCTAAGTTATAAATATTAAGATTATTATGTCTAACTAATTAACTAAAAAATTAAAGTAGTAAATTAACAACTAGAGATACTAAGGTTTGGAGACAAGATTGGAAAAGCCTAGAGTTATGATTTCCCAATTGTCAGAATCCTTCCCGTTATGTCTCCTATAATTTTGCCTAAGTTTTCTCTACCAATCATTAGCACTCGAGTTACCGTAATTCTCTCTTGAGCAACTACAATAATGTACTAGTCATATTCTCTCGAATTAAGCTGGCTCGCACTTTTTCACTACTCACTATGATCACGTTAAAGCTTCGTTATCTTTAATCCCGCTTTTAAACTCGTTGTATATGAGAGGCAATTGTCGGAATCCTTCCCGCTATGTCTCCTATAATTTTGCCTAAGTTTTCTCTACCAATAATTAGCACTCGAGTTACCGTAATTCTCTCTCGAGCAACTACAATAATGTACTAGTCATATTTTTTTGAATTAAGCTGGCTCGCACTTTTTCACCGCTCACTATGATCACGTTAAAGCTTCGTTATCTCTAATACCGCTTTTAAACCCGCCGTATTGATCTACCATATACCTTGGAAGTGACTTTGTTCGACACAAACCTCTATGTCACGACCCAATCTTCCCTCCGTGAGTGGTCGCTACGGCACCTAGTCTCTAGGACTAGGTAAACCTAACATTTGCGGAATAACAACGAAATCATAAATCTAAACCACTAATAGTAACAATAATGAAATAATTGATAGAAATGCCGCTTGGCATATACAATAACAACTCTCGAAAAAATACATACAGAATTTTTCCAAAGACCCAGAACATCATAAGTCACAAACTTCTAGAAATTACTAACTATTCTATACATCAGTATTTAGAAGTAGAAGAGGAAGAACTATACAAAGAGATAGTAGGGGACTCCTAGGTTTGCGGATGCGACAAATGTACCTTGAAGTCTCCATAACAACAACAGGTGCACAACTAATAGCGAGATCTCCCGAGATACCGTCCCATAGTCTCAAAAGTAAACATACAGGGGGATCTCCCGGGATGCCATCCCATACCAAAGTAAATACGCAACTCAAACAAAATGAAGATAACAGTTACAGCAAGAAAACCTACAGTTTAGACTAAGTACAAGTCAAGAAAAGAAGCAGGAATTCACTAAGCATGTTGTAAAGAGTTCAGATAAGCAATTAAGACACGTAGACATGCTATTCTAGGCTAACAGGATAACTACACATGCTAGTATACTCAATTAAGATGAAAATAGGTTATTACTCAGTAAAAATAAGGTTTTCAACAAATAGTCCATGTACGCACTCTTCACCTCTTGTACACGACGCTCACATATCATAACAACACCAAATCCTAAGGGGATTTCCCCCACACAAGGTTAGGTGATAATAGGCTGAATTCACATAGTTTAGCATATATTTATACTCTAACTTAATGAGGTTTCACGGTCTTAACTGAGTTAAATGATGATAAATTGGCTCTAATGGTGATTTTTGTGTTTCATAGGAGTACAATAAGCTATTGAGGACTTATGACGGTGATCCGGAGGAATTTGAAGAATAACAGATCATGGGGTAACTCCGAAGTGATTTGAAGGCTGAAGATTTGTCAAGAGAGTAGGAAACCCCACTAGCGCGGGCATTAGCGCGAGACTAGCGCGCAAGCGCTAGTCTAATGATCTGCCGGGCAGTATTAAACCCCATTAGCGCTGGTTGTAGCGCGAGACCCGCGCTAGACCTGACGAAAAGAATACACTGAGAAGGGTAATTTTGGGAGTTGGGGGCCAATCCACTTAACCTATAAAAGTTTCAATTCGTCCAAAGGAGCAGATCACAAGGTTTAAAGTTTAGAATAAGAAAAAGCAAGGGCAAGAAGCAAGGAGAGCGATTGGGCATCAATCCACATCTCCTTCTCTTGCAATTTTATCATAGTCATGAATTCTTTTGTAGTTTTCATTATTGCAATGAGTAGCTAATTGTTTCAATCTAAGGTTTTGGTGGAACCCGTTGGGGAATGACGTTATTGTGATATTAATATAGTTTTGATTGGTTGTTAATCTCTATTTGTTCAACTACGTTCTTGTTGTAGTTAATTGAATGGTCATCAATTAGTTGTGCCTATTTATTATGTATCTACTTGAGAGAGAGAGAGAGTGCATATTTAGGTAGTTGTTTGAACAACATCACTCCCGGAGTATAGACGAAAGTCATAACCGAGGGTTTAGAGGTTGGATTAGAGATAACGATACCTCGGGTGAAATTTAAAGTGAGATGTAATGAAATCTAGCTAGCGTAACTTGAGAGAGTGCGTCTAGTAAATTATCATAATTACTTGAGAGAGATTTATGGTAGCTGGAGTATTCATGATTGATAGAGACAACTAAATCAAACTATAGGAAGTATCCAAGAAAGAAGTTCACTAACGGGGGAAACCATAACCTTAGACCTTTATCGCATCTGTTTACATCTCAATATTAGTTATCTTTTAGTTTATTTAATTTCATTCAGTCGTAGTAGTAAAAATACTAAAAAGTGATATTCATAATCTTTGGGAACTTAATTATTGAGAATTGAGTGGTCTAACAACAACAATTGATAGGTTAATTTCCTGTGGGATTCGACTCTAGGCTAAATACTCAGATATATTTGCAACGCCCGTTTAATCTTTTTTATAAGTCACAATTGAGCGTGATCAAATTTTGGCACCGTTGCCGGGGAATTAACGGTGTTATCAATTAGAGTTGGAAGAAATACAAAATTCTTAAGTATAGTCAATTGTCTTCAATTTTTATCTATACATTGAAATTTTAACGTTTGCTAACTTGGTTGTACAAGTGCATGCCTAGAAACTCATCGGGAACTGGTGAAATATTTGAAGCCTTATCAGACCCCGAGAAAGTTTTCAAGGCCTTAAACCGGGCCAACCGGAAAAGCAAACAACAACCATCAATTGAACAAATTGAACCCGACATGGAAGATCCAAACAACAGGAACAACAATGGGGACGATGTGGTAGACCCAGTTGCGCAGATAGGGGCAGAGGCTCCTTTATATGACTGGGCACAACCCACGGCAAAGAATTTGGTCACTGCGATATTAGTCCCTCAAATACATGCTGAGTCCTTCCAGATCACAAATAATATGCTGCACTTGTTGCAGAACAAGGGACTATTTTCAGGGTCATACATCGAGGACCCCCAACAACATTTGAAGAATTTTCTGTCGATATGCAAAACGTAGAGGCAGCCAAATGTCACTCAGGAAGCGATAGAACTGTTGTTGTTTCCATTCTCAGTGACAGGAGCAACCCAGACTTGGCTAAACTCGCTCCCCATCAATTCCATTACCACATGGGAGGAGTTAGTTAAGCAGTTTGTGAACAAATTTCATCCACCCAACAAGACAACTCAACAAATTGATGAAATCTTGAGCTTCAGACAGAAGCCAGTTGAAACATTGCAGGAAACATGGGAACGATTTAAGGGAATGTTGGTTATCTGTCCACACCATGGTATTCCTAAGCAGATGTTGGGGCATCATTTTTATATGGGTCTGGCTGATACTGTAAAGGCAAATGTAGATGTTTCAGCTGGTGGAGCATTCTTGAGCAAAACATGGAGAGAAAGTCAGATCCTGCTTGATAAAATGGCGCAGAATTCAGGGTGGACGACCAGGAATGCGCCCATTACTCCTGTAGTTCACTCAGTGCCCTTTGATCCATGCAATACTATTGCAGAGAACGTGGCCACCTTGATAACATAGATGAGCATACTAACTAAGAAGGTAGAGGAATCAGGGCAAAAACATCAGGTACATATAGTGGATACAACCAATGGGGGCTTATGCACATCTTTCATTAGTCAACCATTTGGTAATAAGTGGAATACAGAGTGTGATCACCTTCCTTATCCAGAAAACATGAATTATGTGTCAAATTATGGAGGTCAGAGACAAGGGGGGCATTATTGGGGTCAACAAGTTCAACCGTATAGACCACCTCACCAGCAACAGAATAATGGAAACATGGGTTCCATGAGACCGCAAGGTAATGTAGCACCTTATCATAGGCCACAAGGTTATAACAATCAAAATCAACAACAAGCATACCACCCCTCCTCAGCAACAACATTGGGGAGGCAAGAAGATGGGTTTTCCAAGCTTGAAGCGATGATGCAACAGGTGATTGGGTCAACGGACAAAATGAGTGAGAGAGTAGATGTACACGATGCAACTATTAAAAATATTGAAGTGCAGTTGGGCCAGATATCTATGGCAGTGACCAATCATCCTCTTGGGACTTTACCTGCAGATACTCAGGTGAATCCTAAGGACCATGGCCCGAAGCAAATGATGGTAGTGAGTCTCCGCAATGGCAGGGACTTAGACTTGGAATAGGAATTGGCTTGTGAAAGCAGGCAGGCAGAGACACTAGTACCAGTGCTAATCGAACTTGATGATTCCACGAATCTGACCAAGGTAACAGTACAAACTGCTGAAGGAGAACTTAGTGGGCAGAGTTGAAGTGAGAGTTGAGAAATAAAAATTCCAAATCTCTGGGAAGAAGAGACCGCCAGCCCCTTTCCCTCAAAGGCTGGCTAAATACCAAAAGGATGAACAGTACAAAAAGTTCTTGGATATGCTGAAGCAGATACAGGTAAACATTCCTCTAATTGATGCTCTGAAAGAGATGCCTGGGTATGCGAAGATGATGAAGGATTTGATGCCCCGAAAGTTTGATTTCCAAGACTTAGTGACTGTGACTTTGACTCAAACTTGCAGTGATGTGGTAACATGACCAATAGTAGAGAAGTTGTCTGATCCAGGGAGTTTTACAATTCCCTGCACCATTGGCAATTTGGCTTTTGCCAAATCACTGTGTGATTTGGGGGCCAGCATTAATCTAATGCCCCTGGCTATTTATAAGAGACTGGGTATTGGTAGAGCCAGACCAACTTTCATGTTGCGGCAGCTAGCTGATAGGACGGTGAAGAAACCGTCAGGTATTCTGGATGATGTTTTGGTGCAAGTGGGAAGTTTGTATTCCCTGCTGACTTTGTGATACTAGACTGTCGAGTGGATGAAGAAATTCCCATAATCTTGGGCAGGGCATTTTTGGCCACAAGCAGAGCTCTCATTGATTGTGAGACTGGGGAGCTCAAGATGAGGCTTAATGATGAAGATATCACATTCAACGTGCAAAAATCCATAAGGCGACCGAGTGAGTTCGTAAACTAATCTCTAATTGATTTTGTGGATGTGATAGTTGAGGAGGATGATGCGGCCTTAACTACTGAGGACCCCCTTGCTGCATGCTTAATGAACTTAGATACGGTAAATGGGGAGGAATTGGTAGAGTGGGTGTTAGCACTTGAAGGTAAAGGAGTATGGCCGAGGGCTCTTGAGTATGAACCATTGCACTTAGAGAAAAGAGAGAGCCCACCAACCAAACCCTCGGTGGAAGAACCTCCCAAACTAGAGTTGAAACCATTGCCAGCCCATCTCACGTACGCATTTCTAGGCCCCAATACTACGCTACCTATTATTATATCATCTAGTTTGTTAGATGTGCATGCAAATAAATTGTTACAGGTACTTTTAGAGTGCAAGACTGCCATTAGATGGACCATGGCAGATATCAAAGGGATCAACCCGGCATATTGCATGCACAAGATTCTCTTGGAAGAGGGACACAGACCTTCCAGGGAACATCAAAGGCGCTTGAACCCAAATATGAAGGAAGTGGTGAAGAAAGAAATCATCAAGTGGTTAGATGTGGGAATCATTTTCCCCATCTCTGACAGCAGTTGGGTTAGCCCAGTGCAATGTGTTCCAAAAAAGAGTGGCATGTCGGTTGTCGATAATGATAAAAATGAATTGCTACAAGAACCATCACGGGCTGGAGGATATGCATGGATTAAAGAAAACTTAATCTCGCCACCCGAAAAGACCACTTCCCACTTCCCTTCATTGATCAGATGCTCGACAGGCTTGCAGGGAGGTCTCACTTTTGTTTCCTAGACGGGTACTCGGGGTACAAGCAGATTTCAATTGCCCCGGAAGACACGGAAAAGACCTCCTTCACATGCCCCTACGGGGTGTTTTCCTTCAGGAGGATGCCATTTGGCCTCTGCAATGCACCTGCCACATTCCAACGGTGCATGATGGCCATATTTACAGACATGGTGGAAGATATCATGGAGGTATTCATGGATGATTTCTCAGTAGTGGAAAAATCATTCGATGAGTGCCTAGCAAATTTAACCGGTGTCCTAAAGAGGTGCATCGAGACGAATCTTGTGCTTTATTGGGAGAAGTGTCATTTCATGGTATAAGAAGGGATCGTCTTGGGGCACTTGGTGTCAAGTAAAGGAATTGAGGTGGACAAATCTAAAGTAGATGTGATTGAAAAGCTTCCACCTCCCACATCAGTCAGAGCTATACGTAGCTTCCTTGGGCATGCCGGGTTCTACCGTCGATTCATCAAAGACTTCTCCAAGATCGCCAACCCCCTCTGTAAGTTGCTTGAAAAAGATAACCCCTTTGTGTTTTCTAATGATTGCAGGGTGGTGTTTGAGGATCTTAAAAAGCGGTTAGTCACGACACCAATCATCGTTGCACCCGACTGGGAGCAACCATTTGAACTTATGTGCGATGCCAGTGACTACGCAGTGGGAGCCGTGTTGGGTCAGTCCAAAGATAGAATAATGCACCCAATTTACTACGCAAGTAGGACTTTGAGTGGAGATCAACTGAACTACACGGTGACAGAAAAGGAAATACTGGCAGTAGTGTTCGCTTTTGACAAGTTCAGGTCCTACCTGATTGGGTCGAAGGTGGTGGTGTACATTGATCATGCAGCCATCAGATACTTGGTTGAGAAAAAGGAGTGTAAGCCGCGCCTAATTCGTTGGGTGCTTCTTCTTCAGGAATTTGACTTGGAGATTCGTGACCGCAAGGGCACGGAGAACCAAGTCGCTGACCACTTGTCACGTCTTGAAGGTGCTGAAAATGCAATTGAATCGGAGGATATTCTGGAAACCTTTCCAGACGGGCAGCTACTCGCCATGAGCGTAGAAGATGTGCCATGGTATGCAGATATTGCAAACTACCTGGCCAGTGGTATTGAACCTTATGAACTCTCTTTTGTTCAAAAGAAAAGATTTTATCGTGATAGCTGATATTACTATTGGGATGAACCTCATTTGTTTAAAATATGCATTGATAACATGATCCGGAGGTGCGTCCTTGAGATAGAACAATTTGCTATTTTGCAGGCTTGTCACACAGCTCCATATGGAGGACATTTCGGAGGAGTTCGGACAGCAACTAAGGTGTTAGAGGCCGGGTTTTAATAGCCTACTGTGTTCAAAGATGCTCATCAATGGGTGAAGGGCTGTAATGAATGTCAAAGGACAATGAACATATCTCGTCTTCATGAGATGCCCATGAATCCAATACAAGAAGTAGAAGTGTTTGATGTATGGGGGATAGATTTCATGGGTCCCTTTGTCAGCTCATACGGCAATAAGTACATACTTGTTGTTGTAGACTACATGTCCAAATGGGTAGAAACTGCAGCGTTCCCCACCAATGATGCACAAGTGGTGGTGGGGTTCTTAAAGAAAAATATATTCACCCGTTTTGGAACCCCAAGGGCTATTATTAGTGACAGAGGCACTCACTTCTGCAATCGTGTCTTCGAGAAGCTGCTAGCCAAATATGATGTGCGCCACAAGGTGGCAACCCCCTATCACCCTCAGACAAGCGGGCAGGTTGAGGTATCAAACCGTGAAATAAAGAGTGTACTGACCAAAACAGTAAACGTCACAAGAACTGATTGGGCGAAGAAGCTTGATGACGCACTCTGGGCCTATAGGACTGTATTTAAAACACCAATTGATATGTCTCCATACAAGTTGGTATTTGGTAAGGCATGTCACCTGCCTGTGGAGCTAGAACATCGAGCGTGGTGGGCATTAAAGCAGTTGAACATAGATCTCTATACTGCGGGAGAAAATTGAGTCACAGAGCTGCATGAGTTGGAAAAGTTCATATGTCAAGCATTTGAAAGCACAAGGCTATATAAAGAAAGAATGAAAAGGTTACACGACAAAAACATTGTGGACCGAAAATTCAAACCCGTAGACAAAGTATTGCTTTACAATTCAAGATTGAGATTGTTTCCGAGTAAGCTCAAGTCCCGATGGTCTGGACCATTCAAAGTGGTCAACGTGTTTCCTTCTGGTGCTGTGGAAATTTCTGCTGATGATGGGTCTAACGCCTTTAAGGTAAATGGAAAAAGATTGAAAATGTATGTGGGAATGAATGAAACCAGTGAGTTGGCTGTGGTGCATCTTCTTGAACCTCATAGGCTGAGCGAACCTTAATTGCGCTCATTCTGCGTCGTGCCGCGATGGTAAATCAGGCGCTTCATGGGAGGCAACCCATTGATTATTGTACTCGTCGTGCCGCGACATTAAATCAAGCGCTGGTTGGGAGGCAACCCAACACATATAGTGTCATTGTAAAAATTACTAACATATGCAGGTGTGCGAGAAAAGGGGTGAACATAGAACCACAAGAAAAAAAATTATGTTGACGCCTGGACTAGCGCCCGCGCTATGGTCGCGCTGGTCAGATTTTACACTGCCTCACAAAAATAGCCACTAGCACGGCCGCGCTAATCGCGCGCTAGTGGGGTTTCTCACTGCCCCTCAACCCCTGGACTAGCGCGTCCACGCTAAGCTAGTGCTAAGGTCGCGCTAGTCCGTCTCGACACAGGTAAGCTTCAGATAAGTTTTTTTTTTAGTTTGTTATTTTCTTGTAGAAATTTCCCCAACCACCCAATTACTCCCCCCCCCCAAACCGACACTACTCTATTATCCCTCCCTCTCTCAATAAAAATTCACCCTCCCATAAACCCTTTCCCTTCTTCTTCTTCTTCTTCTTCTTTTCCTTTTCAATTTTCCTCCCCTAAAGAAGGCAACCCTCTCAAGCACTCCCACTTCTAAGCATTCTTCAACCCCCATTACTCCATCTTTATCATCCAACCCTACAAGTATGTACTTCTCACCTTAATTTTTTTTTATTATTAATTTTTGCAACTTTGTTTTTTCTTTTCCATTGTGTACACAACTTGTAGCTTTTTTATTTATTTATTGGTAGCCACAATGGGTAGTAGTAGATTTGTGCTGAAAATAGATGACATAGGGAGTGTGGGGTGCTGTGAGTATGTTTGGGTTATTGTGGTGGTGCTTCATGTCCACTATTTAGTGCTTGGGTTTTTAAATGTTTTATGCCCACCAGATGTTTGTAAAAAGACCCCAATAGAGGGAAATAGTGTGACCAATTTGTGGTGAAGTCTGAGTAACCACAGTTGGGTCACCCTGTTCTACTGAGCTAATACTATGCTAATTGTAGGTACATTGACTCCACGCAAGCGTCAAGACACAAGAGCATCTTCAAGTCGTTCAGCAAGAACCTCCACCGGAGGAAGACCCCGAAAATCAGTAGACTCGAGGCCTTTCAACAGCCACAAGTTTGTCTTAGCGAAGACGCAGGACAGATTCACTGAAAAAGAGGATAAGACAGCTATACCTGAGCAGGTCATGGACTCTGAATCCATTAGGATGAATTTCCCCAGAATGTACGAAGTGTTGATGCAGCTTTGCATGGACGTTTTCTTTGAGGAACCTGACAAAGCAAAATGCCATGATTGTTAGGGAATTTTATGCCAACGCTATGGAGCATGAAAACTATGTTGTAACAGTGCGGAGAAGGAAGGTTAATGCCTCAATAGAGCACATCCGGACGATGTACAGGCTACCTCCACCAGCAGCTGGTTACGTAGATGCCTATCAGACCTACAGCGAAAAAATGACTCCTTGGGATACGTTCACCCCTACCATCTGTCGACCGGGCATTGCATTGAAGTGATACAAGTATGGAAACAAACTCCTCTCTTCGGGCCTCAAGTTTGAGGCCAAATGCTAGTTGTACCTAATTAATAGTCGAATATTTCCATCCAAGAACACTTCGGAGGTGAACATTCCTCGAGCGTGTCTGATTTGGTGCTTCATGGTAGATGCGCCATTTGATGTGGCACAGTTAATTCATGAGGATATGTTTATCCGAATGAAGGTACAGAGGTATGGTTTCTTCTATCCATCACTTGTCACTCGACTGTGCGCTGCGGCTGGGGTGCCAGGCGACTTTGCTATCGATGGCCGGGTACCTGCGGTGCACCCTTTCAAAGCTGAAAGAGTTACTACGGGAAATGAGGCAATGGCAGCCGATGAGGAATTAGTGGGGCATGACTCTGAGGAATATGAAGCAGAGGAGGAGCATCACCAAGGAGGTGAGGAGATTGAGCATATGGAGGAGGATCAAGCTGTGGACGTTGGAGGCCTGTCTAGGGCCAGTCGGGGCCAGCGGTTGGATCACCTGGAGCACGACGTGGCCGGGTTGAGAACCTCAGTGACTGAATTGGGGACCCGAGTGGATGAGATGGCCACCCAACAAAAGAAGTCTGAGAAGAAAATTATGGGTTGGCTACGCCCCCTGGGTCGTGCTTGCAACGTCAACCCATACACCGACTCCGATCAAGATTGAGCTGCCAGGGAAGTCCCTTTACCTTACTCTGTCTTTTCATTGTCCATGAGGACATGTCCTCGTTTTAAGTGTGGGGTGGGGGATGGTTTCCCTGTTGTATTGTATGTCGTATAAGTTGTGAATTATTTGCTTTCGTTTGTTTTGGTTAACTTGATCGAATTGCAATTTTGTGTTATGTTTTTTGTGTAGTCTGTTTTAGTTGTTGTTAGTAATAGTAATCAAGTCGTCTTGGCCCGATGACGGATCCCTTTGGCGGGGGTTCTTGAGGGTCCAAGTCAATCGAAAAAAATTAAAAAAAAAATCAGAAAATTTAGTGGACTCCTCCTGATGACGGATTTCGTAGGAAGTTTTCTTGAGGGAGGTCAGTCCAAAGAAAATACCAAAAAGATTTTTTTTTATTTTCTTTGTAGGTAGTGTAGTATCTCCCTCTTGGTTTTTCTTTTGACCACGGTTCTTTTCCAAGAGTTTAGCTTGAACTGGGTATAGCTAGCTTCTTTTATTGTTTTAATTGTTGGAATCCTTTGGCAAGGTGTTGAATGATAAAATGCTACACTTAGTGTGTTACACCTAAACACCGTGAATCCTAGAATGTGACACTTAGGCTCACCTATTGACTCTTGTAGAATGCCTTAATGGTGCATGTTGTAACCAACTTGAATGCTCAATGGAGTGTTTTGATGAACCAATTTGGATTGAATTATGTGCTATGTGTGTGTGAGGTGTTTTGCATCTATTCTATGTCTGCATTTGGTACCTAGAACTTTCCCCGTGTGTGTACAAATCGAAATAGAAGTTTGTTTAGTCTTAGACGGGATATAAGCATTTCTTTGTTAAGCCAGACACAAATATATACCCACCTGAATATAATTAACCATAGTCAACCCCTTTGAGCTTATAAGCTTGTTTCTTTGATAACCACATTATGAACCATAACCAATTGTTTGAATAGCCTGTTTGTTTGAACCTGGTACTTCCCACGAGCACTTGAATTGTTAGCAGATATGTAAAAGTCAAAGTGTGGGGTGGTGGTTTGATCTGTAAGGAAAATCAAGGAAATAGAATGAAAAATGCAAAAGTGAAGGCCACTTAGAAAAAAAAAAAAAACAATAAATACATGTAGTCCTTGATAAATAGTGGCATGGGGTAATTATGAAGTAAAGTAGGGTGAAAGTTCTGGACAAGCATGAAAATGGGTTGAATGTGAATGTAATTGTATTAAAAGTGCGCAGGGAGGTTAGTCACTATACCCAAAATGTATCCTACCCGTCCCTTAGCCTACATTACAACCAAATAAAGACCTATTGAGCTTAGACTGAATGAACTCAATTAGTGGAGTATTACACTACAGGAAAGCATATGGCATATCTGTGTGATATATGAATGTTCTTTTTGAGAGTGAGTGAATTCTTTCGATTAAAAGTTCCTGTTGTTCTGACTATTATCTGTTATAGAACTACTCTCAATTGTGTGAAGTGAGGGCATATGATTTATGAAAAAGAGGTAAGTCTTGACCTCCTCGTAGTATTTCGAGGAAGTAAGATTATAACAGGGCATGTGAGACTCATTGCTTGAGGAATAGATGTTACGCTGCTAGGTGCAGTGCTTGTAAAACATTTGTGGTGTGACACCGTAAGGGAGTGTTTAATGCAAAGAAACCTTGTAGGATATAGTGGATTGCTCGAGGTCTAGCAATAATTTAAGTGTGGGGTGTTGATAATAGGCTGAATTCACATAGTTTAGCATATATTTATACTCTAACTTAATGAGGTTTCACGGTCTTAAGTGAGTTAAATGATGATAAATTGGCTCTNAAACTCCGAAGTGATTTGAAGGCTGGAGATTTGTCAAGATAGTAGGAAACCCCACTAGCGCGGGCATTAGCGCGAGACTAGCGCGCAAGCGCTAGTCCAATGATCTGCCGGGCAGTGTTAAACCCCATTAGCGTTGGCTGTAGCGCGAGACCCGTGCTATTCCTGACGAAAAGAATATGCTGAGAAGGGTAATTTTGGGAGTTTGGGGCCAATCCACTTAACCTATAAAAGGTTCAATTCGTCCAAAGGAGCAGATCATATAGGTTTAAAGTTTAGAATAAGAAAAAGCAAGGGCAATAAGAAAGGAGAGCAATTGGGCATCAATTCGCATCTCCTTCTCTTGCAATTTTTATCATAGTCATGAATTCTATTGTAGTTTTCATTATTGCTATGATTAGCTAATTATTTTAATCTAAGGTTTTGGTGGAATTGACGTTATTGTGATATTAATATAGTTTTGATTGGTTGTTAATCTCTATTTGTTCAACTAAGTTCTTGTTGTAGTTAATTGAATGGACATCAATTAGTTGTGCCTATTTATTATGTATCTATTTGAGAGAGAGAGTGCATATTTAGGTAGTTGTTTGAACAACATCACTCCCGGAGTATAGACGAAAGTCATAACCGAGGGTTTAGAGGTTGGATTAGAGATAATGATACCTCGAGTGCAATCTAAAGTGAGCTATAATGCAATCTAGCTAGCGTAACTTGAGAGAGTGCGTCTAGTAAATTATCATAATTACTTGAGAGAGATTTATGGTAGATAGAGTGTTCATGATTGATAGAGANCTATAGAAAGTATCCAAGAAAGAAGTTCACCAACGGGGGAAACCATAACCTTAGACCTTTATCGCATCTGTTTACATCTCAATATTAGTTATCTTTTAATTTATTTAATTTCATTGAGTCGTAGTAGTAAAAATACTAAAAATTGATATTCATAATCTTTGGGAACTTGATTATTGAGAATTGAGTGGTCTAACAAAAATAATTGATAAGTTAATTCCCTGTAGGATTCGACTCTGGGCTAAATACTCAGATATATTTGCAACGCCCGTTTAGTCTTTTTTATATTACACAATTGAGCATGATCATTAGGCAAACCACTTACTTCGAACCAAGCTCAATCAATCGGTAGCAACGCTTTTCCCATGAATATCAAACTCCAAATGGCCCAAATCTAGTCAAAATCAATTACATACCATAAATATATCTATAAGAAACTAATCTAATTAATGAAGTCTAAGCTAAAGCAAGAAATTAGGAAATCGACCCAAAAAGCCTCCCTAGGCCCACGCCTCGAAATCGGGTAAAAGTCACAAAATATGAATACACATTCACTCATGAGTCCAACCATACAAGAATTACTTGAATCCAACTTCAAATCGCCTTTCAAAACTCATAATTTTAGTCTAGGAAGTTTCTACCATTTTTCTCCAAATTTCCAACTCAAATCCTTAATTAGATGATGAAAATAACAATAGATTCATGAAATATAGTCCGATCGGGCTTAGAATCACTTACCTCAACAACCTCTTTGAAGAAACCTCGAAAAATCGCCTCACACTGAGCTCTCAAAGTACCAAAGTGAAAATGAGATTAAACCATCACAATTCCCCTTTTTCTGCCCAGCGATCTCGCTTCTGCGAAGAATCTACCGCATCAGCGGTTCTGCACCTGAGTAAAAGCCCTCGCAGGTGCGGACTTCACTTAATTCCTCAAAGTTCGCTTCTGTAAACAAGGGTCGCTTCTGCGCTCCTCTACCGCTCATGCGAGTCTGCTTCTGCAGAACTCCGGCTGCACCTGCGGTCCCAGCTGAGCAGGCCCATAATCGCTTTTGCGACTCAATGGCCACTTCTACAGTGTCGCACCTGCGACCCAAAGTGTGCAGGTGCGATTACACCAGGTGCAACAAAGCTTCAGACATTTCAACACAATGCCAAAAGATCCGTTAACCACCCGAAATTAACCCGAGGCCCCCGGGACCTCTGCGGCCCAAAGTGCGCAGGTGTGATTACACCAGGTGCAGCAAAGCTTCAGATATTCCAACACAATGCCTAAAGATCCGTTAACCACCCGAAATTAACTCGAGGCCCCAGAGATCTCAACCAAATATACCAGTATGTCCTAAAACATCATCCGAACTTAGTCGAGCCCACGAATCACATCAAACAATACTAAAAAAATACGAATCACCCTCCGATTCAAACTTAATCAACTTGAAACTTCAAATTGCTACAACCGATGCCGAAACCTATCAAACTACGTCCGATTGACCCCAAATTTTGCAAAAAAGTTATATTCATCATTACGGACCTACTCCAACTTCTGAAATCAAAATCCGACCCCGATATCAAAAAGTCCACTTCCGGCCAAAATTTCCAAAAATTCGATTTTCGTCATTCCAAGCTTAAATAAGCTACATACCTCCAAAACACAATCCGGACACGCTCATAAGTCCAAAATCACCCAATGGAGCTAACGGAACCGACGAAACTCCATTCCAGAGTTGTTTTCACACAGTTCTGACTATAGACTTAAGCTTCTATTTTAGGGACTAAGTGTCCTAAAACACTCCGAAACCACAACAAATAAGTCACATAATCAGAAAGAGATATGGGGAAAGCAGTAAATAGGGGGTCAGGGCTATAACTCTTAAAATGATCGGTCGAGTCGTTACACTGAATATGCACTCTTTCTTAAGCAATACATAATAAATAGTCACATTCAATAGATGACCATTCAATCAACAACAATAAATACATAGTTGAATAAGTATGGATATTCAAAGGCAAAATTATATTAAAACGTAACAAGAATTCATCGTTGAATAGGTTCCATCAAACCCCATATGAGAAAGTTTAGCTACTCATAACCATACTAACAATCATGATAGTAATTGAAAGTATTAAATACATACTAAGGAATAATAGAAGAGAAAACTCGTGTGATTCGTTGCTTCCAAGTGTCCGTAGCCTTTTTCCTCTCCAATCATGTTCTCCCCTCAAAAACTAACTTTAAGAGGTATTTTTATGGTATGGTTGAGGTCTGCACGTCCAAACATAATGAGGAAATAAAAGTGGCTCGGATAAGCTTCATCGGCGTGGGGCATTGTCAGAGGCGCCAAAATTACCCTGCGAGGCACTGTCCGAGGCGCCAACATTTCCCCGCGAGGCACTGTCAGAGGCACCAATGATAGTGCCCCGGACAAAGTCTTGTACTGTCTATGGCCATGACTTTTCATTGCCTTGCACGTCTTCTCTGTTGCTCCATTTGGTAGGTTGAGGTACCATTTCGTGCAACTTTTCTCCACTTCATGTGCAAGCTTTCCTATACGTAAAATAAACCCTATTAAGCTCAATTGTCGCACAAATTAACATCCAAACAACAAACAAGGTAAATAATGTCAAAATATATGAAATTGTAGCACATCATCAACGAGCTATTTTGTTCCTTCAGGTTATTAATTGTGGAAGGACCTCCATTTTAGTGTAAAAAATTATACACTTTCTCTTAAGCAGAAAGTTAACTTACTGCAGCACTAATACATCATATTTTTTATATATTCTCTTTTATAGTAAAAATATATCCGCGCCCAATATTTTCTTTGAGGTTTTCCTATTGAATGTAATTATTCTATTGTTTATTTATTATCAGGTGTCCGTTTGTGCCATAAATGATCTTCTCAACAACATATTCAAATACATGTTTCTCCTTATTAACATAATGGTACACCGAATCTCAAGAAATGTTATGTTGTTGTTAATATTTGTTCTTAATATTTTATCTGCTAATCTAGACATCTAATCGTGCCTTTTGTCTATTAGCATACGATATTAAAAACCTATCCTCTAATTGAGTTCAAAGTAAAATTATTCTGCTACACTCACTCTTGATAAAAAAATTTGTCTTCGTTTGAAACATACAATGAGTGTCGATTATGTACATAAATATTATGAAGAGCAAAAATACTCGAACATGTATGACGAGCCACAAAACTGGAATTCTTTCATGTTCCTTTGTGTCTATCGTATTTTTCAAGTAATTTTCTTAGGTTAAATTATATTTAATGTATGTACGAATATTAGTAATATAATATTCACTGATTATGAGCCATTACAACGTTTCACCTATAAGGGTTGTTACGGTCTTACACGCCGATGCTACTTTATATATTGTGTGAAATTCAAAGATAGTCAGATTTACACGTGGTAATTGAAAAATAGTTACAGTTTCAAAAGTAATCGAAATTTAGCCACTTTTTATGTAAAGATAAATCTGAACAAAAAAATTGTTCAAAAGTCGGAAAATATTTCGGCATAATATATTGGAGTTCGAATTTTTCACATGTGAACTTCCAGCATAATATACTGGAAGTTTATACACATGTGCTCCAATCTCCAGTATGTTATGCGGGAACTTTCCGTGTTGCAGCAAAATAGTTAATATTTTTTAATGATATTGGAAATGCTGGCTATTTTTCAATTATCAGTCCGAAAAATAACTAGCTCGTGCTATTTTAAGTTTTTAACTTATATATTCCATCTTTTATGGACCATTACAATGTTTCACCTATAAATGGTTAATTATGCAATTGCCTTTCCTCCGTTTTCTTCTTTACATTTTCCATTTTTCTTCCATTACCTGACTTGAAAATGAGTCCGGAATCAAAATAATGTCCTTTTGGACAAAAAGAACATTAATGAGTGTAAAAAAAAGGTTACAATAACGCCCAAATACTGGGCGCTATACCTTAACAGTAACTTTTTCCGTTAAGATATAGCGCGATACAAAACCACGTTATTTATGTATAGCGCACTAAAACACTGCGTTATATTATGAGATTTTAAAAATCTGCACTACACATGTTAATCTAGGTGGTTCACTGGTTAAGGGATACCTAAGAAGGTTGTTTTGTTCATTTTCCTATTTCTTTTTCATTTTTTCATTTCTATTCATTATTTTGTTTAAGTATTTAGATATAACCTTTATTTTTCTATTTCTTTTTCATTTTTCATTTCTTTTTATTAATTTGTTTAAGTATTTAGATATAACCTTTATTTTTCTATTGCTTTTTCATTTTCTTATTTCTTTTCAGATTTTTTTTAAGTATTTAGATATAAATACTTTAATAGAGAAGCCTTTATTTATTTCTTTAAAAAATCAACCGACATTTTTAATAGTTGTTATTTTGTGTTATACGTAAAATAAAATTATTTTTTTCTCTTTTTATTTTCAAATTAGAATTATGAGTTTAACTATGAAATAACATCTACCAATTGAACTTTCGATTGAAAGGTGATGGACTTGCATTGTCCAATTAAACATTTCTGCCTGCGCACTTTTAACATAATAGAAACTACGAGGAACAAACCAATATAACATATTTGAATATTGTTAGTATTTGAATATTGATTGCTCATGAAAAGCTTTGTTTGAGATTCTGTCTTATTTCATGAGATCAAGAAGTAATCATATAACTTTCTTTTTTCGCTATAGCTAATACTGTGTCTTGTTATTATTTTCAAAGATTCTCGCTCGATTGAACACATATACCACATAACGAAACTTTAATTTCATTAATAGTATGAGGTCTAAATACAAAATAGCCAAAAACATAGCAAAATTTTAACTATAAAATAAAACTCATAATTCTAATTTGAAAATAAAAAGAGAAAAAAACATAGAAAAATTTTAACTATAAAATAAAACTCATAATTCTAATTTGAAAATAAAAAGAGAAAAAAACATAGAAAAATTTTAACTATAAAATAAAACTCATAATTCTAATTTGAAAATAAAAAGAGAAAAAAACATAGAAAAATTTTAACTATAAAATAAAACTCATAATTCTAATTTGAAAATAAAAAGAGAAAAAAATAATTTTATTTTACGTATAACCAAAATAAGAACTATTAAAAATGTCGGTTAATTTTTTAAAGAAATAATAAAAGGCTTCTCTATTAAAATATTTATATCTAAATACTTAAACAAAATAATAAAAAAAAATAAAAAATGACAAAGCAATAGGATAATAAAGGTTATATCTAAATACTTAAACAAAATAATGAAAAGAAATGAAAAATAAAAATATAAATACTTAAACAAAATATGAAAAGAAATAAAAAATAAAACAGAAATAGGAAAATAAAAGTTATATCTAAATACTTAAACAAAATAATGAATAGAAATGAAAAATGAAAAAGAAATAGGAAAATAAAGAAATGTTGGTGTAGATTCGAACTCTTCATCTCAAGAACAAAGCATTACCCCTTAACCATTAGACCACCAAGCATTTACATGTATAGTGTGGGTTTTCGCTATACATAAATAACGCCGTTTTGTACCGCGCTATACCTTAACGGTAAAAGTTACCGTTAAGGTATAACACCCAATATTTGAGCATTATATAGTATTGTAATTTTTTTTTTTTATATTCATTAATGTTCTTTTTGTCCAAAAGAACATTATTTTGGTTTCGAACTCTTTGAAAATCCCACCTCCTCTAGGTAACTATTCATCTTTTAGCTCATCGATGATGTTCTGCGAGTAGGAGACAAAGAAAACTAGACAAATCCTTCTCAGATTGTGTGCTTATAGTTGATAAATCTTCATTAGAGACCAAGCCTTCAAGGTATAAAGTTCATATGCAGAAATTGTCTCAAAATTGGATTAACTTCGTACCAAATAATCTAATGTGTAAAAACTTCTCAAGTTTGTTCCATAATGGAAACTACAATTCAAAATATTGTCGTAGAGTGGCAAGTATACGTAGAGTGGCAAGTATGCTCATGAAAATATACTTATTAGCACAATAGAAAAAGGTAAAATAATACCACTATTAGAGCAAATACGCAAAAGAAATAAAAATGAACATTTTAACTAAAATGTTGTCATGTTTATTTCGCTATTTAAGAGTTTTTAACCAATATAATCCTTACTGTGATGAAAGTTGAGGTGAGATATTAAGGATGATATTAAAAAAAAAACTTGTGACAATAAAATATCAACTTACTGTAGTTTTGTTATTTTGACTTTGAATATCTAATATTTCATTAAATCTTAATTGATCTAGTGTAATTTATATTTTAAAATATTTCAAATTGGCTCGATAAATAAATAGTTCATACAAATCTAAAAGAAAAATATAATTACAAGTAGATAAGGGATACAAAACGGTGAAATTTAATGTAAAATTTACACAAAGTAAATGAGTTACTGAAACTGAAGTTAGATATATCGAACTAATATTTTTCCTATTTTACTTGCTGACCATATGACAAATGAAAATGTCAATCGTTAATTAAATTAAGGTATCTAAGTATCGTAAGAACTAACAGAAAGAATTAGCACCCTATGCAAATTAACTTGTTTAGTGTTGTTGGATCAATTATTCAAATAATTATTCTTTTAATTTATGCAGAGTTATCCATATAAAAGAATATTTCTTAGTCAACAAAAACTTGACGATATATGTTGTGATAGTAATGTACATACACCATTTTTTTTTAAATGAACTTATCTTTTGATGATCATGATTTACGATAATTTTACTTTATTTTATTTATTAAAACAAGAGCATAGATTGCTAATCAATGGTCAACAAGATTGATCAACAGAGATTTCAATGATATTTTAATTCATGATAATGACTTTCACTATCTACTAGCGACTTATTAGATTGTTTGACTTTATCCACCTAGTTCATCATAAACAAGTTATGCAACGTTTAATGGATTTCATTATATTTGATAATTAGGTAGTTCCCCAAATTCCAGAGATAGTGACTAACCTCCTTGAACTATCACGGTTTTACAAGTTTTATAATTAAACTAAATTTTATTTCTGTTATCCTCCTGAACTATAAATTCAAGGGTTAAATTCTCCCTCCGTGTCTCAATTTTTGTTGGTTAAAACACTTTTAAAAAATGCCAAGTTTCAGTACACGTGTCTTTTTCTTTTCCAGTGTCATTTATAATTATTAGTTAATTTTAAGTTTAAATTAATTTAATTGAATCTATACTATATTAAAAGCACGAAATTCCTTAGTGAAATATCGTTTGTTGATCACGCCTAACTATGCCTTATAAAAAAGACTAAGCGGTCGTTGCTAATATATTCCGGTTTACAAGTCCGGAGTCGAATCGCACAGAGAACTAAGGCTTAGCTACAATTGTTCACTATCACCAAGAATACAAGCTTGAACAATTCCTAACTTATAGATATTAACATTCTTGTGTTTAACTAACTAACTAACAAATTAAAATAGTAAATTAACACTAAAGATATTACGGGTTGGAGAAAAGATTAAGGATGTCTAGAGTTATGATTTCCCCAATTGTTGGAATCCTTCCCGCTACGTCTTCTATAATTTCGCCGAAGTATTCTCTACCGATCATGATCGCTCTGCGTGTTGTAGTTCTCTCCCGAATAACTACCATAATTTACTAGACATATTCTCCCGAATTACGTTAGTTGGCATTAAGTACGGCTCACTTAGATCTCACTCAAGGTTTCGTTATCCCTAATCTCACCTTTAAACCCTTCGTTATTAATCCCTCGTATACGTCGAGAGTGATGTTGTTCCACAACTACATAAATATGCACTCTCTCCCGAGTAATACACACTAAATAGACACAATCGATTGAGAGCTCTTCAACCAACCACAATATAAACGTAGTTGAACAAGTAGAGCAATCCAACGGCTCAATTATATAAAAACATAACAAGAATTTATCCTACAAAATATTCCATCAAAGCCCTAGATAACAAATTAGCTATTCATAATAGTATGTAAAAATACAATACTAAAAGTCATAACCAACAATAAAAAATAGGAAGAGGAAGGAAAAGCTCGTAGAAGAATTCTCCGCCTTGCTCCTATTGTGTCTCTGCCTCCTTAGGTCGAATCTGTGTCAAAAGTATGTCCAACCTCCTCAAAATTCCATTTTTTCATGTATATATGCCAAGTAGGGTCGGGCCCAAACAATTATACCTTCTCCTACGCGAAAAAGGACAGTTTTTTGGCAGCCCGACCGCGGTCGCGGTATTTTCCCAGTGCACTGCCTCAGTCCGCGTCCAAGTCTGCGGTCGCGATTTCGACCGCGTTTTTCATCTTGTTCCATTAGGAATTTGGAAAAACATAAAACATGAAAGTTGTATACCTTTGAGTTATCTTTCCAACTATATATTATATAGACAAAATTGAATTAGGAGTAAAGAGTTATGTCTATTTTATTAGACAGTGCGTAATATGCCTACTCGAGTCTTTGTTTGTTCATAACTATCAAATTTGACCCCCGAATACGATTACGGCTTAATTTCTTGGGCTTTTACTCAGACTTCAAATCTCCAAATCACTTGAATTAATTCTATAACATCTACATAGCTCGGAATCACTCCTACAAGGTATAAAATATACAATTAGTGCAAAACACTAACGATTAAAGCTCAAACTCAATTAAAGTGCAGTAAATTAGAGTGTAACAAGCGACTAAAATACGCAATTATAGCCTATCATCATTTATCTTTTCTATCCTTTTAAAATAAAGGTTACACTAGATAATATAGTCATTTAATTATTTTCCTAATATTTAATAATTTAAGTCAACTAAAATTTTGCTTATTAAAGTTTTCCTTAGTTAAACTACTACACAGGAAATCCTAATATTTAGGACATCAAAATAAATCAAATTGAACAAATTGTTTATAGAAAATTTCTTTTTATTATACGTGCATACAAACTAATCAGAAACATACAAATTTTTCTTTTTATTATACGTGCATACAAACTAATTAGAAACATACATGTCAAATTTCACGAAGCATTTTATGGTTCCATTAAATGCATACTTTTCTCCTTTAAATGATAAAACTATCGTATATACATAAAAATTTATATAATTATTTTCTTAAAAACTATACTTATGTATTAAAATGTAGTCTATATTTTACCTTAAATAAATTCTTTCCTTGTTTGGACTATGCAACATAACTATATCACATTGCATGTTAATCTTAATATTCAAAACTTCACAATTAACTTAAATTTTATTTATTAAATTTTTTATAATATTTAAAATTACGCTTAGTAATTATTTTAACTTGCAAAATCATAAAGAAAAATATATTCTAAATGAGTATAATTTACTCAATAATAGCAGAATACCATACACTCAATAATTATTTTTCTATTAATATTTACAGACTTAGAGCAATAAGGATAAAGTAGTTATATATATATATATATATTCTAAATGAGATGTCATTAATTATTTTTCTTTCTTTTCATAAATATTCTAACACATGACAATTTCATATATTATTAGATATTATGTTATTTGTTATAATTATTAATTAAATACTATCATTTTTAAAGTTTATAATACCACTTATAAATTTGTATTATTTGAAAATTTATGGTAATAAAAGTATGTTTTACTTATTAAAGTATAATTTTCATAAGTTATTCTTATTATTTTTGAGGACTTCCATTTATAGGATTTCATCCTTTATTGAGCCTGTTAAATGGGATCAACATTTTCAATTTTAGAAAGTTATCTAATTTATTTTTATTTTATAATTTAATTGTATTATTTAATACTATTTAATTTAGATAAATTATTTTAAAAATTATTCATTAACATAGAAAATATGCAAAAGGCGCATACCCTAAGACTAGTAGTTAAAGATGCAAAAAGGTAAAATCGGAAGGGACTATCATTTTTTAGCACATTTCGTTGAACCCCATCTCCCTCGGCTCTAGAGAAATTAAAATTCTCACAATAAACACTATTTTCATCAAGAATATGTGAAGGTGAAGAGGATGGGGAAGAAGTTCTCATTTATACAAATAAAAAGAACTGAAGCGAAAGAAGGGGAAAAAAGAGGGGGAAAAAATCAAATTTTGTGACTTTTTTTTTTGATTATTCATCCGGTGTCCGGTATTCATATTCGGGTCTGACTAAATCTGGATTCGCGCCGGAAAGTCCCATATTTGGCGGATAAAACACTCCCTAACAAAGACGACTCGAACCTGAAACCTCCAGTTAAAGATGAAGGAGCACTTACCACTCACAACCCTTGTTGGTAAATTTTGTGACTTAATTAGTGTTAGATTTTACCCTGAATATTTAATCTATTATGACTTTCTTTCTTAATGAATAGAAAAAACTCATAAAAGGAATAAATCTCTTTCATATGTGTTATTCTTTTCTTGAAGGAGAAGTTTTACACTTCTATAAATGGAGGATTTCTGCTTCTCACAACAAAAACAACCTCCAAAGTGTAGTTTTTTAGAGATTTTTGTTTACGGGAGACTATTCTCTCAAACTTTATTCTCTTTTTATTTTATTGATGAATCATATGTAGGTCAATTAACCAAACCATAATTAAATAACTATGTCTAGCATAATAAATAACTTTGATTTATCATCATCAAAGTTGTCTTTTTTGACTTCCGCATGCACCATTTTATTTCGATCCCAACAAGTGGTATCAGAGCCAACGGGTGAGCGAGGTTGAAGACAGTTTCAAGGTGAGTTACAAATCAAGCTGCAATCAATTTGACAATAATGAAGATTTATCTATAAAAAAATGTTTGAGCACGATGCTACATGTGAAGATAAATTTACAATTACAAGTATTCAAAACGCTGCTGCATCTTTACACAATAAAAACTCTTGTTAATCCATATTTTACTTTTAACCCTTTCTATTATAACATATGAGCAGGAATGCTAGTTTTAACTCATGTTTCTCTTTAATAAATGAGCTTCTTTTAACCATATCAGTTTTAACCTGTGTTTAATCTTAATGCATGGGCTTTTTTAATTCATTCTTAGACTTCTTTCAACCAATATCAATTTTTTTTCAATTCATACTTATTTTTAATCATAACAAGCAATAGTGATGAAGATTATATGAACAAGGTGAATCAAATTTTGTCAAAAGAATTCAGGTCAGGGGAAAATTGTTAGGATTTTGCCCTAAATTTTTAATCTATTAGAACTCTATTTCTTAGAGGAATGGAAAAAGATTACTAAAAGGAATAAATCTCTTTCATATGACTTATCCTTTTCTTGGAGGAGAAGTTTTACACTTCTATAAATTGAGGATTTTTGCTTTTCCCAACAACAACAACATCCACAATGTAGTCTTTTAGAGAACTTTGTTTACGGAGACTATTCTCTCAAAATTTATTCTCTTTTTATTTTAGTGATGAATCATATATTGGTCAATTGACCAAACAATAATAAATTATAATGCCTAGTTAATATATTTTCTTTGTTGCCTGATTTATCATAAAAAAATGGCTTCCGCATGTACCATGTTATTTCGATCCCAATAATTAGCTGTATAAAAACCATGTGTATCATGACCCAAGTTTGTGACACGTATTATCTACTTTGGTCTAACATGACTCACAGATTTGTCCCCTGGGCTACACCATCATCGAGCCTCAAAACGCACATAATATGTGAACTTTTGTTGCTCTTTATAAAGCTCTAAACTTTCCTTTTTTTTTTTTTCTGATATGGGATTCGCCTTAGGTGACATATGCACCCCTTCCTCATAAGCTTGTCAATCTAGAAACATGCTAGTCATGCTTGACCTTCCCTCATAGGCTCGTCTTCTATCATGACATCATAATGTGGATTAGTAATTTTATCCCCCACACGCTTCTATGGTGGTGTTAACAAATACTTTGACGTGTGTTTTGTTAGGGGTTTTAGACCCTTGAAAGTTATAGTTACAATGGATAATGAAATTTAAGTATATATAGTTTTTTTTGGTGCGAAAAGCATATATAGTTTAAGTATGAAACTTGTAAAAATTTGATGTTTAAAGGGATTTTTTTAGTCCTTTCTCTAAGTTCTAAGATATGGTTTACTTTTTTATTTATCATTTCAACTAGTTATATTTTTAAGAATACATCATGAACAGAGGCGGATTCAGGATTTGATGACTACATGTATCACTGTTTTAATATGAACTTATCCCTAGTCAAGCAGGTTATGTTAGGATGTGTACATTTGGTCGGTTTGCTCTATTTTGAATTAATTCGGTACGATTTGATTTGATTCATTCTATATTAATTTGGTTAGCTTTAAAAGTATTTTTTTGTATAAATAAACATGTAATAACCAAACTCAAAATTATTAATTCTTTAATTGAAATCAAGAGAAAAATAACATTAACTAGATAAAATAATTATTTTGAGATCTAGAAAAAGAACTAGAAGCAAATATACTTTTATAATTAAAAGAAATAATCGTACATGATATACAACAATTGAAATAACAAACTAAGAAAAAGAAAAGAAAATTGAAAGAGGGAACAAGTAGGGCAAAAAGCCCAAAAAAACAACTTATGCACCTATACAGAGTAAAGAAATTTCGATCATGGGCCTTGCACCTTGCAAAGAGTAATTTGACGGGAGATGTGCACAAATAGCCATTAAGAGCACATGTCTTCACTTTAAAGCCAATGTTTTAAATGTCTTTAGTCTTTAGTCACTGATTTAATAAGCTTTTACTTGACTGGACGAAAATACCCTTCTACTATAACTTATACCTACGCTTTTATTAACGATCAACAGCAGCAACAACACGTAACTAACTACAGCAGCAACATAGACTGTGATCGTGGAATTTCAAGCTATAAAATTGCAAACGCTTCTCTTCCGATTTGAAACTATAGAATTCAACTTTCTCGTCCAAAAATCGACATAAATTTACAATAAGTTATGCTTTTGTGTGTTTCTATTGATTTTTATTTCGCCACTAGGAATTTGATTTTTTTTTTTTTTTGAATTTCTGGATTGATAAGGTTAAGGACATTGTGCCCTGTGATAATTCTATAAAAATTGAGCACATAATGTTAAGGATTTGGTGTCCTTAACATGACCGTTGTTACTAATATTAAGGACATAGTGTCCTGATTTTGCAAATTGAATTGAAAAAGTTAAGGACACAATGTCCTTAACTTTTTTGCTGTTCTTCTGAATATTAAGAACATACTGTCATAGTTCTGCAAATTATTTTGAAAAAATTAAGGACACTTGGTCCTGAATTTTGAGTTTCAAGTTGAAAAGTTAAGGACACTTGGTCATGAACTTTGACTTACATGTTCAAAAGTTAAGGACACTTGGTCCTTAACTTAGAGTTATAAGTTAAGAAGTTAAGGACATGCAGTCCTTAACTTCAAGTTTCAATTTCAAAATTTAAGGACACTTGCTCCTTAACTTTGAATTCCAAGTTCAAAAGTTAAGGACACTTGGTCCTAAAGTTTGAGTTTCAAGTTGAAAAGTTAAGGACACTTGGTCCTGAACTTTGACTTACATGTTCAAAAGTTAAGGACACTTGGTCCTTAACTTAGAGTTACAAGTTAAATAGTTAAGGGCAGGTAGTCCTTAACTTCAAGTTTCAAGTTCAAAAGTTAAGGACACTTGGTCCTTAACTTTGAGTTCCAAGTTCAAAAGTTAAGGACACTTGGTCCTGAACTTTAAGTTCCAAGTTCAAAAGTTAAGGACACTTGGTCCTTAACTTTAAGTTTCAAGTTCAAAAGTTAAGGACACTTGGTCCTTAACTTTGAATTCCAAGTTCAAAAGTTAAGGACACTTGGTCCTGAAGTTTGAGTTTCAAGTTGAAAAGTTAAGGACACTTGGTCCTGAACTTTGACTTACATGTTCAAAAGTTAAGGATACTTGGTCCTTAACTTAGAGTTACAAATTAAAAAGTTAAGGATATGCAGTCCTTAACTTTAAGTTTCAAGCTCAAAAGATAAGGACACTTGGTCCTTAACTTTGAATTCCAAGTTCAAAAGTTAAGGACTCTTGATCCTGAACTTTTATTTCCAAGTTCAAAAGTTAAGGACACTTGGTCCTCAACTTGGTCCTGAACTTACAGTACCTATTCTTAATTATACAAGGATTTCTCTATAAAATATGTCCTCAATTTCCCATTCTCTTGACTTGCAGGATGGAAAAAATATGCATTATAGTTGCTTTTAATGGTAGATGGACTGAAGACTTGGATCAGCAAACAAAGCTTGTTCTAGTACCTGAGGCAATTCAGTTTGAAGATTTCATTAAACAGATCTTTGAAGTTATTGAATTGGATAGAGACAAGTTTGAAGCAGTGATATGGTTTGATATCAACATGGGAACAAGCAAGGGAATGCTTGTATCCAAAGATTTAGATCTTCACACATGTATAGAGTTACTAAAAAGTCATTCACTCTTCAAGGGTTGTCATTTCATTATTGATATTTCGGAAAGAGTTTTTGGATCAACAAGCACCTTTGAACATGTCAACAGAGAAACTCAACATGACAATCAAAACAAATGCCAACAGATAATGGAAATAGATATGGTTGAAGCTCAACCAATAACTGAAGAGGTGCTTCAAACATTTGATTCTATTCAAGTAGAAGGACAAAGCATTATAGAGATCGACAACGAACAAGTTTTGGGTATTCAAGTCTTAGAGAGTGCATCGGTAATCGAAGAAATTGCTGAAAAAACCTCTACTCAACTAACTAGACGAAGGTATAATTCGAAACAAAAAGAATCCCCAACTACGATATTAAGAGAAAATGCTTCGTTGGATGAAATAAAAGTGGGATCAACATTTGACCAAAAAAAGAGTATAATTAATTATTTTTCAAATATAGAAATTAAAGGACATTTTGAATTCAAGGCTGTTAGATCAAGCTCAACAAGATATTCGTTGAAATGCAATGATGATAAGCGTGGGTGGTGTGTGCGTGCTTTCAGAATTAAAGATTCAACACTGTTCAAGATAGTAAAGATTGATAAAAATCATGACTGATCTGTTAACACTATGAAAGATGACCAAAGGCATGCAACCTCAAAGTTGATTAGTGGTTACATTATCGACAATCTTCGAGACCCAAGGTTTGAAGTTACACCAGCTTTTGTCATGGTAGAAATGCAAAATTGCATGGACTAGACATTGGGTATCACAAGGCGTGGTGTGCTATTCAACGTGCTTCCACTTTAATAAGAGGAACTCCTGAAGAGAATTATGAATTATTGTCTTCATACTTGTATATGATGAGAAGTAAAAATACGGGAACATATACTAACATAAAGATAGACGACAACAACGAGTAAATAATCAAAAAGGAGTTTATTAGTCTGTTTTATAAACTTTAGGACATGTTGTCTTTAACCAGTTATAAAGTTAAGGACGTGTTGTCCTTAACTTTCATGTGTGCAGTCAAAAAGTTAAGGACACTTGGTCCTTAACTTAGAATTGCAAGTTAAAAAATTAAGGACATGTTGACCTTAACTTTTGACCTTGTTAGTCTAAGTTAAGGACTCCATGTCCTTAACTTTTGAGCTTGTAAATCTAAGTTAAGGACTGCATGTCCTTAACTTTATAACTTGTAACTCTAAGTTAAGGACTTCCTGTACTTAACTTTTGACTTTGTTAGTCTAACTTCAAGACTACTTGTCCTTAACTTGTGGCCTTGTAACCTGAAGTTCAGGACTGCCTGTCCTTAAATTTTGACCTTGTTAGTCTAAATTCAGGACTACTTGTCCTTAACTTTTGACCTTGTAACCTGAAGTTCAGGACTACCTGTCCTTAAATTTTGACCTTGTTAAGGTCAAAAGTTAAGGACTGCATGTCCTTAACTTCTGTTAACCTTCTTTTATACTGTATTTTCAAGTTTCTTTATATGTTTTATACATATGGATCATCAATATCTGGTTGGAATCATTATAGACCAGTGGTTGTTGTTGATGCAACTTTTTTGAAGTCAAAATTTCGTGGTGTTTTAATGATTTTAGTTTCAAAGGATGCAAATAACCAAATTTTCCCACTAGCCTTTGGAATAGCAGAATCTGAAAATAAATCCTATGAGTGGTACTTTAGTGAGCTTCGCAATGCAATTGAGAGCCGTGAGAATTCAATTTTTTTATCAGACATGCATCAATATATTGCATATGCCAACGCAAAGGTATATCCTGAAAGCCACCATGGGATTTGTATCTATAACTTGGAGCAGAACCTAAAGCGAAGGAAAGTGAAAAGTAAGGTCATAAAACTTTTTCAAAGTGCTGCAAGAGTATAAAGGCGCAAAGAATTTGGTCTTTACATTTCAGATGTAGCAAAAGTAGATAAGAAGACTTATGACTACTTGATGGAAGAACCACCAGAAAGGTGGGCACGTTCTTGTAGTCCACGACGAAGATATGACATGCTCACAACAAACATAGTTGAGTCAATGAATTCTGTCCTATTAGAAGCAAGGGAGCTGCCTTGTCACGACCCAATTTCAGAGTCGTGATGGCGCGTGTCATGGAACCAGGCAAGCCTCCCTTTTTAACTAAGCTAAATTCAATTTCCAGTAAAAATGCGATTTTTAAATGAATTTATTAATAATACTAAGAATATGAAGTTTAAAACAATGTGTGAAAAACTAAATTTAAAACCTCCAACCCCGGATTCGGTGTCACTCAGTCATGAGCTGCTATGTATAAAAAATAAAGAATGAAGAAATAGACAACATAGTCTCAAAATAAGTGCAATAGGTGGAAACTTGAAGAGTAGACGAGGTCGCGATCGCCAACTGCTACCTCGACAACTCCAATGAGAACGCTGACCGCTGCTCAATATCCACTACCGGGTCCCGGTGTACCTGGATCTGCACACAAGGTGCAAGGGGTAACGTGAGTACACCAACTCAGAATTAACGAACCCAAACTATGGGCTGAGAAGTAGTGACGGACAAAACCTCAAAATTTTACAAAAAATAATATACAGAATTTAGGCATGCTAACAGTTTATCAGGATGAGTAAATATGACAAGTATGCCAATATACTTTACATGCCATCATAAAATATATGTATAAAACCAGTGTGGATATGCACATAGTGCTCACAACTCTCCCACAGAAGTCCACTCAGTACTATATATGGCTCTCAGGACAAGGGAAATTCCATCCCGGAATGTGCATAAACACCGGTGACCGTAGTCACTCTGTACTGAGGAAAAAGACCAATCCAGCCCTACGGAGAAAGTCCATCTCCGGAATACAACACTCGGGCAAGATCCATGCCCAGGGACGATCCATCCCTCACATAACATCCACTTTGAACAAGATCCATGTCCAGGGAAGATCCATCCCTCACATAACATCCACTTCGGACAAGATCCATGTCCAGGGAAGATCCATCCCTCACATCAATGCGCTCACTGGGGGGTGTAAAGACTCCGGAGGGGGCCTAGTGGCCCAAGCGCCATATCAAGCCAACGAAGGCATGATTTAAATATCGCTGCAGTGTGCAGTCCATTCTCATAACTGTCTCAATAACAGGCTCTCGACCTCACTCAGTCATTACTCTTCAGTCTCACTCACATGGATCACAAATGCCTCCATCAACCCGAAACAATGATAAGTATGCATGTAATTAACAATACTGAGGCTGAGATATGAAGTAATATGCTATAACAGGATTGAGTATATGACATCAAATAATCACAAAATAAGACAGAAATATAAGACCACTCGGGTCTCATCATATTCGGCGTGAAGCCTAGCATTTATACTTAACATGATTTCTAACATGTTCACAATTACCACATTAATAGAAGCACATATTTCATCATGGAATAATCACTAAGCGGTGCCATGGGATAAGCCAAGCCACAATTACTCGGTGCACGCCCGTCACTTGGCATGTGCGTCACCTCAACAATAGTCATAAATCATTTAGCTCGGGGTTTCGAACCCTCAGAACCAAGTTTAGAAACGTTACTTACCTCAAAACTGGCTAAAATACCATTCCGCAGTGCCTTTGCCTCTAAATCCGGCCTCTGAGTGCTCCAAAACTACCAAGTTCAGATTTTTATCATCAATTTATGCTTAAGGAATGAATTCCAATTGAAAAGTACCAATTTTAGCTCAAAATCTGACCCTCGGGCCCGCATCTCGAAACTCAGAAATTTTTATACAAAACTGTTCTTCATCATCTCACGAGTTCGTACATATAAAGAACACTAAAATTGGAGTTCGTTTGACCCCTCAAATCAATCTCTAAAGATATCATAATCTCAAGCCCTAAACCCACCTTTTTCTACTGATTTTCGTGAATTTAACACTGATATTATGTTCTATAATCATCCAAAAATGAGTTTTAAAGTCCAAAACACTTACCTCTATGAAGAATAATAATTTCCCTCTTCAAAAGCCACCCCAAAGCTCTTTGTCCGTACAAAAATAGTGTAAAAAAGGTTTAAGTCGCGGAGGGTTTAATTATATACTGCCTAGTGATTTCTTCACTGCGATCGTGGAAGTCCTCACGCGATCGCGAAGAAAAAAATTCCATGGCCCCCACTTTACTCATTGCGATCGCTGCATAAGCCACGCGACCGCGCTTCACAACAACTCAACCCCACGCGATCGCAACCAGATGCACGCGATCGCGAAGACCAATTGACCTCACCCCCACGCGCCAGGTTAGCTTTACGCGATCGCGACCTAGCTCACGCGACCACACTTCACCTTATTCCAAACCTACGCGATCGCACCCCGATTCATGCGATTGCAATGCACAAAATTTTCCTGGCCCTCAGAGTGTTTTACGCGATCGCAACCCTTGCCATGCGATCGCGATTCACAGATCCCTGCTGCACAAAAACCAGAAAACCAGCAATTCTCTAAGTCCAAAAAATGCCCGTTAACCAATCGAAATCAATCTCGAACCCCTCGTGAACCCAACCAAGACTACCAACATATATCATAACATCATTCAAACTTAGTTTCACTCTCAAAACACCAAAACTAACATCAAAACACCAAATTTACATCGGATTCAAGCCTAAGAACTTTGAAACTTCTAAAATCCTCCAACGATGTCGAAACTATCCAAAATAACTCCGATTGACCTGAAATTTTGCAGACATATCAAAAATGACATTATGAACCTGTTCCAACTTCCGAAATTCCATTCCGACCTTGATAGCGTATTTTCCATTGCCGACCGGAAATCACCAAAAACTAACTTTCGCCAATTCAAGCCTAATTCTACACTGGTCCTCACCAAGATATTCTGAACACACTCCTAAGTCCCAAATCACCTAACGAAGCTATCCGAGACATAAAATCCAAATTCTGAGTTCATTTATCAATAAGTCAACTCTCAGTTGACTTTTCCAACTTCAAGGCTATTTTTAAAGACTAAGCGACTAAACTCTCGCTACAACCATTCCGATTTCAATTCTACCAACTCTAACACACAAATAACAGTATAACAAACCTATGACAAGTCAAGAATAGTAATTATAATGCAGGTTCTATGTAACGACTGACCGGGTTGTTACATGCCTATATTAATAATGATGGATTTCATTAAAGTGAAGCTACAACAGTGGTTTTATGAAAGAAGAAATGAAGCAGAAGGAACTTTTTATGATGTTTCTTGTTGGGTAGAAGAGGAATTGAAGAAAAAGATAGATTTAGCATTTACTTTCAATATAAGTATTATGTTCTCTGTTTAGGTTATTATTTTAATATAATTTAACATAATGTACTAACTTATAATTTTTCAACATTGAAAGTCTTCCCTGTTGATTAATAGCGTTCTAGAGTTGAAGAAGAAGGAATTACTTTCTTGGTGGACTTAAACAAAAGAACATGTGATTGTTTTCAGTTTCAATTTGATGAATTACCATGCATACATTCAATTGCAGCTATTGAGAAGAGAAATATCAAGAAGTTCAACTTTTGCTCGCACTAGTACTTAAAGGAATCTTGGCTGAAAACATATGAAAGACAAATACATCCTGTAGGACATACTGATTCTTGGATTGTACCAGAGAGTGTTAAGTCACAAATTGTTAAACCTCCAGATTTCAAAGTGCCACCATGTAGAAGGCAGAAGAAAAGGCATATTCTAGCTACCGAGCTATCAAAAATAAGCAGAAGAATTGGTCATAATAGAACAACTTGTACATATTCTCCGGCAGTCCATCCATTTTCAAGGAAGCATAGAGAATAGTAGATATATCCACTTATGTTTATCGACTCTTTTAAGTTTTTGCTATAAATTGGATTCATTTAGATTATTCTTATTTGAGCAGATGTCTGAATTTTCAAAATTTCTTTCTGCAAATTGATATATTCTTTCTTTTTGTTTCTTTTGATTTCAAAGTTCAAACGTTAAGGACAGACAGTCCTTAACTTTGACTTACAAGTTCAAAAGTCAAGGACAGGCAGTCCTTAACTTCAAGTTTCAAAGTTCAAAAGTTAAGGACAGGCAGTCCTTAACTTCAAGTTTCAAATTCAAAAGTTAAGGACAGACAATCCTTAACTTTGACTTACAAGTTCAAAAGTTAAGGACAGACAGTCCTTAAGTTCGAGTTCAAAGTTCAAAAGTTAAGGACAAGCAATCCTTAACTTTGACTTACAAGTTCAAAAGCTAAGGACAGGCAGTCCTTAACTTAGAGTTTCAGATTCAAAAGTTAAGGACAGGCAGTCCTTAACTTCAAGTTTCAAGTTCAAAAGTTAAGGACAAACAATCCTTAACTTTGACTTACAAGTTCAAAAGTTAAGGACAGACAATCCTTAAGTCTGAGTTCAAAGTTCAAAAGTTAAGGACAGACAGTCCTTAACTTTGAATTCCAAGTTCAAAAGTTAAGGATTCAATTTCAAAAGTTGAGGACACATGGTCCTGAACTTAGACTTTCAAGTTCAAAAGTTAAGGACACTTGGTCCTGAAGTTTGAATTTCAATTTCAAAACTTAAGGATAAATGGTCTTGAAGTGTTCATGTTAAAAAGTTAAGGACACATGGTCCTGAACTTTGACTTACAAGTTCAAAAGCTAAGTACAAATCAATACTTACAAGCTCAATACACTTAATTTAGGGACTGCAAATAGACAAATCAATACTTGACAGAAACAAAGAAATTAATAACATGATGCCTTCATATTACTTCTGAAGTTGTAATTTTGCATAGCTGTGACAAAAAATTATGCTACAAACAAAATAAAGTGCCTTTTGAGGAATTTACAAGATATTTCATAATTCATATGGATTATTTACAGCAATTTTATACAAAAAATCAACTACAACTAACTTTCTTTACAACTAAACTACAGCTCCTTCGGACAACAAGTTTCATTTTCACTATCATAGTCGTCGCCAACATTTTCTGGTGGTGTATCATAACCAGAATTTCTTTTCCACTTTCCATGTGCCCAAAGATTTGCTACAAGTTCTTTTCTAAAGTCTTTTATGTCTTCAGGTTGGAATTTCTCCACATATTTCCCATCATCAACAACTTCATATACTTGATTAGGAATGCACCACAATCAGTCATAAGAAAAATGTAAGATATGGAGTCAATTAAATAATAAATCTAAAGTAAATATAAATTATATAACAAATAACAACACGTACGATACAGTTTGGTGTGGTGATCTTTGCCATTGAATATCAAATTTGTGGAGTGCATTTCCAAAAGACTTGTGATTTTTCTCAAACTGTGACAACTTTAGCAAGTTAGGGATCACACGTGCATACATTTCAATGTGATTCATTCCTGCCTCATATGGATCACTATATATGGAATTATACACATCAATATTTTTCTCATTCAAGTCCAATACCCCCAAAAGAAAATGTGTCACATCATTATCATCTTCTGAAGGAAGCCGACATGGAAAAAAGATTTTGTCAACTTCTGTCCAAGCAATTCCACATCTACGATTGTCACCCCAAACATATGGTGTCAGAACCAATTGATTACACCAAAACTCATCTGTAACATCTTCATTGAATTCCTTATATATCTCTAGCATATAATTATCAAAAACTATATATGTAGTTGTGCAACAAAAAGGATGGTCACGAGAGTGATAGCATTCCTTCTTTCTCATATAATATAGGGCAATGTCAATATGCTAGGGCAAAAAATAAAACAAATCCATCAGTCATAAAATAATTAAAAAAATAATAAATTAAGAATAAAGAAAATAAATGCCTTGCTAATTATCAAACATGATCATCAAGTACAAATCTACTATCTGAAAGCTCAAGGAAGAACATTTTGCTCCTGATTTTTTGATGATACAATTTGTATGGATTCGTTTTCACACCATTATCATCAGCATATATATCAGTTTGTCCCCTGAAAATTTTGAAAATATCAAAAGTTAGTCCTCATTTCCTAATTAAGGACACTTGGTCCTGAAGTTTATGTTTCAAGTTCAAAAGTTAAGGACACTTGGTCCTAAAGTTTGAGTTTCAAGTTCAAAAGTTAAGGACACATGGTCCTGAACTTAGACTTACAAGTTCAAAAGTTCAGGACACTAACAAGTATAAAAGTTAAGGACAGGCAGTCCTTAACTTATAGTTCCAACTTCAAAAGTTGAGGACACTTGGTCCTGAACTTAGACTTTTAAGTTCAAAAGTTAAGGACACTTGGTCCTGAAGTTTGAGTTTCAATTTGAAATGTTAAGGACACTTGGTCCTGAACTTCAAGTTTTAAGTTGAAAAGTTAAGGACACTTGGTCCTGAACTTCAAGTTCAAGTTCAAAAGTAAACCACACATGGTCCTGAACTTAGACTTTCAAGTTCAGGACAGATGGTCTTGAACTTAGACTTACAAGTTCAGAAGTTAAGGACACATGGTCCTGAACTTTGACTTACAAGTTCAAAAGTTCAGGACACTTGGTCCTGAACTTTGAATTCCAAGTTGAAAAGTTAAGGACACCTGGTCCTTAANCAACTTTAGGAATTTCAATACACTTAGTCCTAATTTTATAATTACAAGTTGAGGACATGAATTTAAGCAATTAAAAAATAATGAAATAAATTAAGGGACTTACGATTTTTTGCGACCTTTCCTTTTCTCCTTACCCAACCACACAATGAATTTCTTTAATAATTCTGCATCATCTTTGGCATAATAAAAAATACATGTACGAGTATATTTTGATTTTATCCAGCCCGATTTCTTGGGAGTATTTTCATTGTATGCCGTCGATGTTCCTATTTTTCTTTCCGGTTCAAAAGGAGATTTCAACTGCCAACTAAGCTTCTTATTCCTTTTACCTTGACCAAGCTCTTGTTCAACATTTCCTTCAACCTCCATAGCCAAACCCTCGTCAATACTCATTTGTGTACTTGGAGGAGTAGAAGTAAGAATAGAAAATGATGGACCATCATAACCAATACTATCTCTCTTCCTTTTCCTAGTATATTGGTTAAGATCTTCATCTTTGTTTTTCTCTGCAGACAACACTATATATATACATTAGTTTACTGCAAGTCGTCAAATGAAGAGACAAAAACTAAGAACATTATTTTTGAAATGTACTGGCAGTTTCAATTATGAATATAATATTTAGGACACAATCAATACTTGTCTTGTTCACACTGCCTTCTTGTATTTTTTCAACAGACAATTGAGCTGACATATTGGTTGCATTTTCTTTATCTTCCAACTGCACATGCTCTTCAATTGCAACTTCACAAGATTCTGCAAAATATTCACAATTAGTACTTGTTACTAATCTTTGATTAAAACAAACATGTATAGAATTAAAAAAAAACACTGTCTAACCTTTTGCAACTGTCAAGATCATCCCAGTTAAATCATTATCTTCACTAACATTTTCTTGGCTTCCAATATTGTCGGTAAGAGAGCGAGGTGTAGAGATATCACATATTGCATCTATGTATTTGGAAACAATCTCACTTATGCTTGTTCCTTGGGTATTTTCTAAGTCTTGATATTGTACTCCACTTCTCTCTTGATACTCCACTCCATCTTCTTCCCTTACACCTTCAAAAGATTCTGTAATATTTACAATTAATACCCATTCTAATAGTTCACTACAACTAACATTCAACATATCATGAAAATTCCATCTAACCTTGACTGACACAATTTTGAACTCCGAAATTCTCTTTATATGATAGAGGTGTAGACATATCATATGTTCCTTCTATACATTTGCATACAATCTCACTGACACATGTTCCCAATGGACTTTCTAAATCCTGAGATTGTACTCCACATTTACAAATTATTTCTGTTACTCTTGTATCTTTTGGATTTTCCTGGTCTTGACATTTTACCACATCTTGAACTTCCACCCCATAAATAGATTCTACATATATTTGTAATCACAAAAAAGTTTATATGTATTACGCTATTGAATATAAATTTCAATGACAAAAAATTCAAAATCTATATCTAAACTTTCCCAATTTCAGTGCCAATATCAGTTTCATCATCTAGATATGCATCTCTATAATCGCTTTCATACTGAACTTCTGCATGTACATCCATGCCATCACATTCATCACCACCTGCATCTTTGTTAATTGTAACAGTATCTTTTGTACCATCACAATGATCATCAACTCCATCTTTAGTAATTGGAACAATAGATTCTATCTCTATGTTCCTTTCATCAGGTTTCATAAAAATCGTCAACAAAGTATCAATCTTTGATCCTAGACTTTTCTTTAAATCCTGTGAAAAAAACTAAGTTAGAAAGTTAAGGACATGTAGTTCTAAACTTCAAGTTTCAAGTTAAAAAGTTAAGGACATGCAGTCCTAAACTTCAAGTTACAAGTAAAAAAGTTAAGGACAAACAATCCTTAACTTAGAGTAACAAGTTCAAAAGTTAAGGACACTTGGTCCTAAAATTCAAGTTTCAAGTTCAAAAGTTAAGGACAATAGGTCCTAAACTTCAAGTTTCAAATTGAAAAGTTAAGGACACTTGGTCCTGAACTTCAAGTTTCAAGTTCAAAAGTTAAGGACAGGAAGTCCTTAACTTATAGTTACAAGATAAAAAATTAAGGACAATAGGTCCTTAAATTCAAGTTTCAAGTTCAAAAGTTAATGACAGGCAGTCCTTAACTTTGAATTCCAAGTTCAAAAGTTAAGGACACATGATCCTTAACTTTGACTTACAAGTTAAAAAGTTAAGGACACTTGGTCATGAACTTCAAATTTCAGGTTCAAAAGTTCAGGACAGATGGTCCTGAACTTAGACTTACAAGTAAAAAAATTAAGGACAGGCAATCCTTAACTTTGAGTTACAAGTTCAAAAGTTAAGGACACAAGGTCCTGAACTTAGACTAACTGAAATTAATGATATTACCTTGATATCATTTTGAATTTTTTTTTTTTTATACAAATATTTTCTGATTTATTCTAGTAACTTCAGCCTGCAGATCCTTTTTAAACTTCTCTGATAATCTCTGAATCAAAAACCATAAAAACAAAAAAAGTCTCTTAAGCAAAAAATAATCAAATAAAAAACTAATGTTATTCAAAGACAGAAAACCTACTTTAACAATTTCCTTAAGCATGGCTTCATCAAATTGTGTGGAAGAAGGCATTGAGCTTTGTTCTTGAGAAATTGACTCATGCATACTAACAGGCTCTGCATCTTCTTCACAAGAAACAAATGGTGCCATCTCGATCAATTTATACACCTATTATATAACAAAAAAATCATAAGTTTTCAGAACTAAAACACATAAACAAAAAAAATAACTAGTAATTCGATTAACTTACATTTTTATTATGGAAGTATTTTTTACACAGAGAATCATATTGTGGAGATTTCATATCCGAATAACATAACATCCGAGGAAAATCATATTCTCGGAAGTTCACAAATTATTTTTCCTGAAAAATAGGCAATACTTTCATAATCCAAGCACAAAAAGCAAAAGGAAAGCCAAGTATAGTGTAGCTATCCTTGTATTTATCTTTCTAATTCTAATTCTCATTCTCATTCTCATTACCATTGGGCTTCAAACAACTCTTCAATGATTTTAATAACGTTTCATAACAAAGAGAGCCCCAGCTGAAAGAAGAGCAGAGTTCATCATCATCTACAATTTTCATTATCTGCTCGGACACATTCCTATTCTTCCGCTTCCCCATCAAAACAGATTCAACAAAATAAATTGTTGCCAACTTCACAGCATCATCATCACTGCCTACAAATGATGCAGTTGTACCATATGGGTGACTAAATAAAATTAAACAAATCACCCAACTCAACTTTATTCTTTCCGGAGAAATAGACTTTCGAAAGCCTATTCTCTTGTTCATGCAAACCTTTGATGTCCAGTAAAGAAGAACAGTTCAAACCAGTAATTATATGAAATGCTTCATGTGTAAAATTAATTTCATGGTCAAAAACCTTGAATGTCATCGAATTAGGATCATTATTTACAATTTCTGAAAGCAATACACAGTGAATAAGTTTACCACAGAACTTCACACTTTTTAATCGGAAAAAGTTTTCAAAAATACCATCCCTCAACTTCTTCCACTACCTGTTCGATAAAAAACTTTTTATTGTTTCCTTATACTGTAAATCTCCTTTCCAATAGCTCATTAAATTACGCCAAAAATCAAACTCGAACACACGATCTCCTTCCATTAGCACACTACAAAGAAGGAAAAATAACATAAAAGATTAGGACTTACAATTACAGGTTGAAAACTTCAGGGCACTTGGTTCTGAACTTCAAGTTTCAAGTTAAAAAGTTAAGGGTAGGCGGTCCTTAACTTATAGTTTCAAATTGAAAAGTTAAGGACACTTAGTCCTTAACTTCAAGTTTCAAGTTCAAAAGTAAAGGACACTTGGTCCTTGACTTTGAATTCCAAGCTCAAAGTTAAGGACAATAGGTCCTGAACTTCAACTTTCAAGTTCAAAAGTTATGGACACTTGGTCCTTAACTTCAAGTTTCAAGTTAAAAAGTTAAGGACAGGCAATCCTTAACTTCAACTTTCAAGTTCAAAAGTTAAGGACACTTGGTCCTTAACTTCAAGTTATAAGTTAAAAAGTTAAAGACAGGCAGTCCTTAACCTATAGTTTCAAGTTGAAAAGTTAAGGACACTTGGTCCTGAACTTCAACTTTCAAGTTCAAAAATTAAGGATACTTGGTCCTTAACTTCAGGTTTCAAGTTAAAAAGTTAAGGACATGCAGTCCTTAACTTCAAGTTTCAAGTTAAAATGTTAAGGACATGCAGTCCTTAACTTATAGTTTCAAGTTCAAAAGTAAAGGACACTTGGTCCTTAACTTTGAATTCCAAGTTCAAAAGTTAAGGACAATAAGTCCGGAACTTCAACTTTCAAGTTCAAAAGTTAAGGACACTTGGTCCTTAACTTCAAGTTACAAGTTAAAAAGGTAAGAACAGGCAGTCCTTAACTTATAGTTTCAAGTTGAAAAGTTAAGGACACTTGGTCTTTAACTTTAAATTCCAAGTTCAAAAGTTAAGGACACTCAATCCTTAACTTTAAGTTCCAAGTTCAAAAGTTAAGGACACTTAGTCCTTAACTTTTATGAACACAGTTAACTAAAAATTCATAAACACAGTTAGCTTATGAATTCGTACGAATATTTTTATGAAATGTCATTACATAATCAAATATATTAATTAAACCACAAACACATTTCAATACCAAAAATTTATAAACACAGGTAGCTATGAATTCGTACGAATATTTTTATGAAATGTCATTACATAATCAAATATATTAATTAAACCACAAACACATTTCAATACAAAAAAATCATAAATACAGGTAGCTTATGAATTCGTACGACTATTTTTTTGAAATGTCCTTACATAATCAAATATATTGATTGAATCACAAACACATTTCAATACCAAAATGTTCTGAATAACTTCCTCACAAAAATCCGATCCTTATTCCACACTGAATCAAGTTATAATCATTATTTTTGAAATTTCACACATACTTGATGTCAAACACAACATTGATCACGAATACATATATACAAAAAGAAAAATGCATAAAAGCAAAATAAAAAACAAACCAATTCGCTGGGTCGATGCAGAGAAGATGACAAAAGAGAAGAGATTAAGCGCAATAAACTACACGCAGAGAATCGTTGGGCAGGAACAAATCGAACAATGATTTCCATGCAAGGAACGATACTGATACTAAGGGAACGAAACTTGCCTCTGAAATTTTGGCTCTCAAATTTTGCCTCTGAACGTATAAAATAAGAGTTTGGGAATATAAGAATAGAAGAAAAGGTAAACCTGTCTTTTCAAACTAATTTTAATATAGTAGTGGTTATTTTTGCTCAGCATTAGAATTGGTGGATAAAAAATAAACACCACCTTAGTTATTGGCTACCACACGCCATTTTTACTAATTTGACCATGGCACCTGGAGTGACTTGGTGACTTGGAGTGTCATGTTAAATTCATACATTTTTTGTAACCTTTTTAACGTGAAATACCAGTACATACATAAAATTCTACCCGAACCAATGGGTGGTGCACCACCCCTCTCCTCCATATAGATCCGCTCCAGATCATGAAGTAACTATTGCATATAATATGAAGTATTACTTCTTTATCCGTTCAAACCATATTCAGTACAGAAGCTCGTATAAAAAGAGTGTCTTTTATCCCACAAATCAGTCAAATAATACTACCATTCTTATTTTTTACGGCAGAAGGAAAAACCAAATAATTAAGGACAGTTAAATAAGCAAAGAAAAATTCAAAACATAATGCACTACAGCAAGACTTGAGGTCAAGTCAACCACTTCCAATTCTATAACACGGTTTGGAATGATGAGATGAGGTATACAGGTGGGACTTATTTCCTAGGTTTGACTTAATTTTGAAGGTTTTTGTTTGCATAAAAAAAAAAAAGCATGCACAGAGTGGATACGATGACTAATTTCTAATTTTCTTGACTTCTCTACTCAAAATTGGCTAATAAGCTTACGACCCTTGATTAATCATCGTTTAACTTAGATAATTTCATAAAGGACAAGAATTTCAGTATATTCAAATTAATAGGTAAATTCATATAAGATATATTTAGCATTTAGCATGAGACACGAGTCATTTCATTGTTAATCATTTTGTTAATCTCTTCTGGTTTCAGAATAATTCCTTTTCTAATTTGAGGCTTCTTTGCTCTTGGACTCATAAACAAAGGGTCAAATAGCCGATTATATTTACTATTTACTTTTTCTAATCATATACATAGATGATACATTGATTATACACATGTAATATATAAGTTATGCATATATCATAATTCTTGGTTATTTTTAATTTAAGTGGCTGGGTGATCGGTTATTTGAGTTCATTCTTCTATAATGATTTTGTTATAACTTCTAGCATAAGCAGTTACATGTACGGAATAACTGATTCACTATCTTTGATTAGGACTATATAAAATTAATTTCTCCTTAAAGATACAGGGTACAAATGGCAAGAGCACCTCAATAATAATTAATACTAATTTAATAGTGACAATCTTAATCCAATGTGCAGACTAAGTGGGAGGTGACAACACACAACGACTAATTATGGAAGACCTTTTATGTCTATGAATTATTTAACTCTTAATATACGATCAGATAGATATACTCTTTGAACCTACTTTTTATAATATTTTCATGTTTTTTTAAGATATATAATAACAAAAATAACATACTCAATATTTTTACACACCGTGAGGCCTGGGGAGGATAGTGTGTACGTCGATCTTATCCCTAACTTGTGAGGATAAAGAGGCCATTTCCAATACTTTATTAAATATGTGTTGAATTCTTAAATACCCCAATTTATTATAAATTATTCATCAAGATTAAACTTTGACTAATTACTTTTTTAAATATTTTTTTCTATTATTACTAATATAAAAACAAAATAAATTAATCAATATCTTAAATTTGTGTCCAATCAAGCACTATATCTCATATTTTTTTTGGAAGGGGAAATGTGTTATGTAACTAGAACGTAGAGGGTACTACTTTTGTTACACAAGATTTCCTACATCCTACAGAGGCAATTGAGGAGCTTGGGGTCGTCCTGTATGCTTGAAGGAATATTGTTTAGCTCATTATTTTTTTTACTATACTCAATTGCGATCATACAAAATAAGTAAATAGGGTACGATTGAGCTATTTTGCAAAGGCCAAATAATTAATCAGCTCTACTTTGACTGCATGTACATCGGCTTAGTCATTTATTCTCCAGTAAGCCACGTAAGGTGGTACAAGGATTTTCACCTTTTTGTATAAAGGGGAGAAATTCAAAATTAACCAGATTTACAAATGGTAATTGAAAAATAGCAGTTTTAAAAGTAATCGAAATTTAGTCACTTTTCACGCAAAGATAAATCTAAACGAAACATTGTTCAAAATCCGAAAAATATTCCAGCATAATATACTAGAACTCCAGCATAATATACCGGAGTTCCAGTATAATATACCGGTTTAACATAATATGTTGGAAGTTCATACACAGGTGCTCCAATTTCCAGTGTACTATGCTGGAACTTTCCGCGTGTTGAAGTTCCAACATAATATGCTGGAAGTTCATACACAAGTGCACCAATCTCCAGTATATTATGCTGGACTGGTCCGTATTGCGGCAAAATAGTGGCTATTTTCAATGACTTTACAGACACTGGCTATTTTTCAATTACCAATCTGAAAACTGGCTAGCCCGTGCTATTTTTACTGTATAAAAGGTTTTTTTATTAGGTCCCTGTTATAATAACGACTGTAAAGTAAATAAACCAAAGGCAAGTATAAAGAGAGAGAGTGATATATTATTCAATTTTCAAACTGATGTACATAATGAACAGAAATCTCCTCTATTTATAGAAGAAAACAAGTCGTTGTGTAAGTTGCTTGTAAGCTGCTACTTCAAGCTGTTGTGTAAGCTGCTACTGCAAGCTGTTGTGTAAGCTGCTTGTAAGCTGCTACTGTACCAGATATAGATAATCTTCTACCGAGGGTAATATTTATCCATAACGGAGTACCAAAATGATAAGCTTCTTCAGGAGGCTTATTTCCAATCGAGTACTAAATAGATAAACATATTTACGACGGAGTCCCATATGGATAAGCTTCTTCAGGAAGCTTATTTATAACGGAGTACAAAATGAACATTCATAATATAATATATATTCATAACACTCCCCCTTAGATGTTCATTAAAAGATAACGTGCCTCATTAAAACCTTACTAGGAAAAACCCCGTGGAAAAAAAATACTAGTGAAGGAAAAAGAGTACACATATTTAGTAATACGCATTGCTAGGTACCTCATTAAAAACCTTATAAGAAAAACCCCGTGGGAAAAACCTTAGTAAGGAAAAAAGAGTGCATCGCGTATTTTACTCCCCATTATGAAAACCTAATTTCAAATATTTGAGTCTCCGCATTCCAATCTTATATATTATCTTATCAAAAGTTGAATTTGGCATAGATTTAGTGAATAAATCTGTTGGATTGTCACTTGAACGGATTTGTTGTACATCAATGTCACTATTTTTCTGAAGATCGTGTGTATAAAATAATTTTGGTGAAATGTACTTCGTTCATCTCCTTTTATAAATCCTCGTATAAAATTGTGGGTCTTTTCTCATATTCCAAACCACATTTTTCTCGAATAAAATTAATTATTGATTTCAACCATACGCATTCCCTACTTACTTCTTGAATAGTTATTATCTCAACATGATTTGAAGAAGTAGAAACAATATATTGCTTTGTCGATCGCCATGTTATGACAGTACCTCCACATGTAAACACGTACCCGGTTTGAGATCTAGCTTTATGGGGATCAAATAAATAACCTGCATCAGCATAATCAACAAACTTCGCACTATCTTTGTTAGCATAAAACAAACCCATATCAATAGTTCCTATATCGCAATATATGCTTAATCCCGTTCCAATATCTCCGTGTAGGATAAGAACTATATCTTGCTAATAAATTAACCGAAAATGCTATGTCAGGTCTTGTAGCATTAGCAAGATACATTAGTGCACCAATTGCACTGAGATAGGGTACTTCGGGATCAAGGAGTTCCTCATCCTCTTCTGGAGGTCGGAATCGTTATTCACTTCAAGTGATCGAATAACCATTGATGTACTCAGTGAGTGTGCTTTTTCCATGTAAAAGCGTTTTATGACCCTTTCTGTATAGGTGGATTTGATGGATAAAGATTCCGTCTGCTAAATATTCAATTTGCATACCAAGACAAAGTTTTGTCTTTCCAAATTCTTCCATCTCAAATTCTTTCTTAAGATATTCAATTTCCTTTTGGAGCTCTTGTAACCTTCTTTCAGAAATATGCTCTGAGACGATTATACCACAAGCGCCCAAATTCCTTTAAACAACACAAAGACCTTTCTAATCTGATCGAGTATATGTCCTGAGATTTTGAATATGCTTCAGGCATTTTAAATCCTTCAGGGATCTTCATATAGATTTAATCAAATGAGTCATATAGGTTATGACTTGCATTTAAATGGCATAACATCTTCAGGTGTCTAGACTGCAGGTCCGATCCTCACAATCTTTTATAATATTGTACACTATATTGTATCAAATTTATCGTCGACTTATGCGAGACTAAAATGCATAGTTTAATATGTAATATACCTTACATTTGAGGTGCGTTAATGATAAAAATACACTCTTTATGTGATTAATGGAGTTTATTTCATGTGTAGGTGAATTGGAGATGGAAACGGAGCTAAAGGGATGCAAATACGTCAAAAAATACGCGAAAGGAGACAACCAGGCGATAGTCGGGGGACAGAGCCCTACAGCCTGACCCTACCTGGCGTTAGCCAGGCGTTAGGGATGAAACGGCAGCCCTACCCTGGCGTTAGCCAGGCGTTAGGGCTGAAACGCCAGCCCTAGCCTGGCGTTANAATTACTTTGTATTTCAATTATGAAATTTATTTTAGTTTTGATTCTCAAGAACATGAGTAGCTAAATTCTTTAGTCTAGGGTTTTGGTAGAACCCGTTGGGGATGAATTCATTGTGATATTAATATATTTTGGTTGATTAATCTCGTTTTGTTCAACTACGTTCTTATTATAGTTGATTGAAAGGGCCCTTGATTAACTATTCCTATTTATTATGTATCTACTTGAGAAAGAGTGCATATTTAGGTAATTTCTTGAACAACACCACACCCGGAGTATAGACGAAAGTCATAACCGAGGGTTTAGAGGTTAGATTAGAGATAACGATACCTCGGGTGCAATCTAAAGTGAACTGTATTGTGATCTAGCTAGCGTAACTTGAGAAAGTGCGTTTAGTAAATTATCATAATTACTTGAGAGAGATTTATGATAGTTAGAGCGTTCATGATTGACAGAGATAGCCAATTAAATTATAAGAAATATCTAAGGAAGAATTCACCAACAGGGGAAACCATAACTGTAGACCCTTATTTATCATTGATTACATTATATTGTTAGTTAATTGTTAATTTATTAATTTGTTATTAGATTTAGTAAACATCACAAATTGATATTCAAAATTCTTGAGAAAAGTGATTAAGTAACATTTTAGTATTTTATAGACTCAATTGATACGTAAAATTCCCTGTGGGATCGACTTTGGGTGTAATACCCCAGATTATATTTGCAGCGCCCGTTTAGTCTTTCTATAAGACATAGTTGAGCGTGATCAAATTTTGGCGCCGTTGCCGGGGAATTAACGGTATTATCAATTGAGTTGAAAGAAATACAAAATTCTGAAACATAGTCAATTTTCTTTAAAATTTTC